>PVKM010045882.1:0-11859 GCA_004027735.1 Carollia perspicillata
TATGCCATGGGATTTACTACATAAGCAAACATGTCATATGCAAATAGGGACAGTTTTATTTCTTCCTTTCTGATCTGTATGCCATTTATTTCTTTTTTGTATTTTATTCACTTGGTCAGAACTTCTAATACATATTGAATAAGACTGATGAGAGTGGACATCCTTGCCTTGTTCTTGATTTTAGGTGAAAGCATGCAGGCTTTCACCATTAAGTATATCAGCTATAAGCTTTTGGTGGGTGCTCTTTAATAAATGTTGGGAAAGGTCCCTTCTATTCCTGTTTTTTTTTTTCTGAGAGTTTTTATTATGAATAAGTGCTTTTGGGGGCATCAATTGATAAGACTGTGTGTTTTTTTTCTTTAGCTATTAATGTGGTAGATTACGTTAATTCATTTTCAAATATTGAGCCAGCCTTGCATTCTCTGACTAAACCTCCCTTGGAAGGGTGGAGAGGATCATTGTGGAGTTCTTTGTTGGATTTTAAGCCACCTGAGAAACAATATGAGGAGTTCATCAGTCAAGGAGGAAAGAATTTCCAGGGTGAGATATAACAGTTATGAAGGCACTGATGCATACAACTGGCTTCTTTAAAAAAAAAAAAAAAGGCAAATATTTCAGTATGGCTGGAGTGCTGAGGAAGTTCAAGAGGAAGTATGGTAAGAGATGAAGCTAGAGCACAGGCGTGGCAGAGCTCCAAGTGTCTGCGTGCTGTGCTCTGGGCACTGCCCTTTCACTTGCAGTTGAGGGAAGTGACTGTTAGGCTGGGTGTAGGGAATGACTCAGAAAGTTTGCCTTTTAGAAACTTTACAAGGAGGAACCTGGAGGATTGAGCCATAGAGGGGGAATCAATAGAACACTATAAGAGGAATCGAGGAAAGGAGGGACGGAGTCCTACATAACTACTAACACTGAACTCATCATCGTCCTTCTTCAAATGTTCTCTGAGGCCCCTGGCTTTATGCAAACTGAAAAATATCCAAATAAAGTTATTTGTGAAAATGAAAGATATGTCTTTTATTTTATGGAAAAAATGTAATCGACTTTTTGGCCAACCCAGTAACAGTATCCCTGTTGGATAGTAATGGTAAAATGGGGAAGAATAAATTGGTCACTAGTACAACACACCTGTCTTAAACTGCATTTAAAGCTTTCCCATTCACATGATTTTCCATGTTGGAATAAGCATTCGACTCTCATGTCTGCTCTCGTGTAGACATGGCCATGCCCCAGGCTTTACATAATGAAAATAACATTACTTTCTTACAAATTGTTTTTCTTTTATGTCTCCTAATAACAAGGTATTGTATTTGTTGCAAAAACTGTGAGATGTTCACCAAAAGGCATGTCTCCTCTCTCCCCTGGCACCACAAGTAGACTTGATGTCTTAGCCACTCTCATAGTTAGTTGTGGTCATGTGACTGCGTTCTAGCCAGTGGCACCTGAGAGAAAGTGATGCATGCCACTTCCAGGTTTGGCCCACAGAGACCTTCTCCACTCACCCCTCCATCTCCATTTCTCTTCCCAACCAGTTCCTCATTCGTCCAGTTCTATCTAGTAGCTAGAAGTACATTTCTATTGTGTTTATGCCATTAAATATAAGGTCTCTTTGTTTTAGCAATTAGTGTACCTTAACTAATACAATATGGTCTTTTATTACTCACATGTGAATTTCACTTTAAGATAGTACAGAGGACATCATAAATTATTAGCCGTAACATGGGCTTTAGGTCTAATAGATCTGAGAACTTCTGGCTTAGACTGTGGACGTCTCTGTAAGGACTATAAAGAAGAACAGCACATGGCCTGGACTTCAACAAGCTCATAACAAGAGTAGGCAGCACTGCACAGACGCACGCATTCAGAGTCATCACTGATGTAAGGCAGTGTGTGATAAGAAACCATTAAGTTGTATAGATTGGTGGCCACCAAACTTTTTTTCATTTTGTAAATTCATTAATTAAAAACATTTTGAAAAAGCATATTCTCTCTCTATATATGTATATGTACATATATAATATAAGTATTATATATAAATTTAATATACTATCAGTCATATTACAATTATATGGGAACATAAGGCTTCTTTAGACATCAATTGTAAAAAGCATCCCAATATGAGAGAGGTTAAAATGTGAAACAATGTGTATCTTCAAAATGATGCAAATTGATCATATACTTGTGATTGAATATATTAGTTTCATTTAAAAACACACACACAAGTGGGAGTTTTAAATGGTTGATATTTTATAAGCAAAAGTTCCAATACTTTCTTGTTGTACCCCAAAAGATCTCCATAGACACCCCATTTAGGAGACCCGTGGCCTAGACACAGTCATTTGTGGGCTCAGAAAAGGGAAGAGCACTGTTAGCTGTGCCTGCAGGCTCTGGGTAAGGGGAAGAACATTCCAGATGAAAGATGTCTCCAGAGCACAGAAACAGGCAGGGCTGTCTGAGTGGTGTTTGGGGACAGTGAGTAAACCAAGGGGCTAGAAGTGACTGAGATTCCGAGTCTTAGTGTTAGGACTAATGACAGAAAAGGGGTGGCCAGAAGGAGCCAGTCTTTGGGAAAAAGATAATTAACATAATGTCGCCAGAGGTCATTCAAGTGGTGGTAACCCTTGTACAGGGCCAGGAGATGGTAGCTGGGCACTGGATTTCACGTCAGCCTGGGAGAAGAACCACAGGAGATTTTCGGTAGGTGCTACTTAAGGCTGATCTTATAAGCCAGATGTGGCGTCGTTTGGAGAGAACAAGTCAGGAGTGCCTGGCTCAAAATATCTTCTCTACTGACTGTTACAGTCCTGAAATTTCCCCTTTGAAAATTAATCCCTGTCAGTTAAGTGACTGAAGACCCCAATTAAAGTGCAATTACCCCCAACAGAAGTAAGGTCTTTGTTTCTTGTGAGTTAATACTTCAAAGGCAACAATTGCTGAGGGAAAAACACTATAGAAAATAGTGGGGAAATTGGAGGTAAGAGAGAGTAGGAATCCCAAGACGACAAAAGGTTGTGCTAACAGCATTTGATCTACTAAAGTGACTTTTATGTTCATAAGTCTTGAATTCTTCACTGAATTTTATATAGAGAGTAATATATAATCAATGTATGTAATTATAGATTAACCTTGTGATAAACTCACACATATATAATGTAATTATATATAACACATATAATAATATAATGTAATTATATATATTTTTATGTATTATAAAGGGTTTGTCAGAAGTAACGCCTGCTTGAGTGTGGTTGGTAAGGCGATAATATGGTGTGATAATTTATAGCTTTAATTTGAACATTTCACCTAAAATTTTATATGATATGCGTGAGTGTGATATTGTTATATCATAGAATTATATGCTCATGATTTTGTAATAAAAGACTTTGTAATAGCCCTGACTGGTGTGGCTCAGTGGATTGAGTGCCAGCCTGCAAACCAGAGTTGCCGGTTCGATTCCCAGTCAGGGCACATGTCTGGGTTGCGGACCAGGTCCCTAGTAGAGGCAACCACACATTGATGTTTCTCTCCCTCTCTTCCTCTCTCCTATCCCCTCTCTAAAAATAGATAAATAAAATCTTCAAAAATGCTTTTGTAATAAAAATGGGGCATTATTTGTGCTGGACCCCATATATTACACATACGTATTTCTGATTTTCTTACAATTTTTTCCTTGAGAAAATTTTTTTCTCATTTCCATGAGAAAATGCACACATGATTTACATAACATAATTATTACAAAGAATTATATTCATTAAAAGAATAATAAAATTATTATATTAAAATATAATTATATTACATTATAAGTGCAATTATATGTATCATATACATGTGTTTTCTTACAAGGTGGTTTCTAGCAAGAAAAAAAGTTGTAAGAAAACTCAGAAGTAACCATTTTTAGTATTTTCTAAGCTTAAAAGAAGAAGTCATAAAGAAAAAGAGCAATAGATTTGAATAGATAATTTTAAAATTCTGTAAAAAAAGAGGAAAACACCACCAAAATTAAGATTAAAAAGTAAATTGAAGAAAACATTTACAACAAATACAAGCAAGAGCGGCTCTCTTTGCTCCATGAAGAACTCAGACAACCCAATGATAAAAACAGGAGGAGCCCTAAGCGTAAACTGGCAAGGACGTGCTCATGCGGGTCACAGAAGGGAAACTCTCGCTGGTCAACGCCTGTGCGGTCCATGAGGAAAGGACCGTGTCTTTGCCCTCACCATTGTAGCCCCAGTGCCCGGGTCAGGGCTGGGTCACCTACTGAGTAAATATTTGTTGAATAATTGGCTAAATGGATTAATTAACTAGTATAATAAAACGTCAATCTTGAGGTAACTAAAGGATTGGAAATTAAATCTGTGCCCATCACTGCAGCAAAGAGTTTGTAAAGGAGTACTATCCAATGAGTACAGTAAATAAGTATAGTGAGAAGGACTTTCTCATGGGAATTGATAATCATGTAACTTGGTTTGACTCTGCAGGAAAGCAGTTTGTCTGTAATACTAAGCTGGACATGACAGAGACTTTCAGTGTTCGCCTCTTCCTGATGGGCAGGAGAATCACACTCTCTCAGCTTCCTTCACGCCCGTGGAGTGTAGCTAGTTCTGCAGGGTGGGTAATGGGCAGAGGTCATGTGAGTCGCTTCCAGACTGAGGCTTTAAGAACCTCCCTGGAGGATGTGATCTCGGAGGAGGCCCTGGTTGAGAGGATGGAGCCAAAAGACTGCACAGCCTGGATCGCCGAGCTCCCATAAAGAAGGCAGCAACAGCTTCAGAGGATGCCTGAACCTGGAGATGATTTCGTGTGACTAAGAAGTAAATTCTTATTTTGTTAGGTCATTGAGATGTTAGAGCTGCTTGTTAGCACAGTGCTTGTTACCTGGCTTATTCTGACGAACATACTTATTTCATTCTTTTAACGAGTACCTATTGAGGCAAGCACCTACTATAAAACAGACCTGGACATTCCATCTTTGAGGGTGAAAATTATCCTAAATATGGAAAAGGATATTTATATACAATGATGCTCACTGTAAGCTTATTTTAATTTCTTCCTTTTTTTTAATTGAATTTAATGGGGTGACATTGGTTTACAAAATCATACAGGTTTCAAGTGTATAACTCAGTGAAACATCATCTACATGCTGCACTGTGCACCCACTGTCCCCGGCAAAGCCTCTTTCCATCCCCACCCCCCTCACTCATGCCTTTGCCCACTTCCACCTACCCCTACCCCTTTCCTTCTGACTATCACCACACTCTTGTCTGTGGACCCGTGGACATGGCAAGAGATATGAGGATTTGCCAGCCTGGTCACATGCTCAGTCTTTTTCGTTAAGAAGATTTGAGTCTATTATTATTAGGAATTGAAAGGAAATGTGCTGAGCAGAAAATAGCTGCTGTATTAGTTTTCTGTTGCTGTGGAACAAATCACCACAGCAGCTTAGAGCAGCACCCATCTATGAGGTCACAGTGCTTTGGGTCAGGAAGGCTGTGTAGGGCATGACTTGGTTCTCTGCTCAGGATTTCACAAGGCTGAAAGGTGTCAGCAGGGTTTTGTTCTCAGTGGAAGCTCAGGGTCATCTTCCAAGGTTATGGGGTTGTGGTAGCATTCAGTTCCTTGTGGTTGTAGGACTGAGGTTCCCATTCCCCATGTGGCTGCTCTCAGCTCTTAATGGCTGCTTGTATTCCTTGCCACATGCCCCTTATCATTTTCAAGGTAAACATGTGTTGAATCTATGAGTATTTTACTATTTAAATCTCTTTCACCAGGAAGAACCCAATTCCTTCTAAGAGCTCGCCTGAGGAGATCAACCCTCTGCCTTTGGAAATCTCCCTAAAATTCAACTGATGCCTTAATTATGTTACCAAAATAGGGTTTGCTGCCCAACACATGTAGAAGCAAATACTATAGCACCAACTTTGGAGAGAAGAAAGGAGCTTTATTTGCCAGTCAACTGGCAAGAAGACAAAGGCAACCCTCAAATCTGTCTTCCTGTTCCAGAATCTGGGGTGAGGTTTTGAGGGGTAGTAGTTAAGGGTTCACAGCTGTTACTCGTAAGTGGTGCTTCACAAGTATTATTCATAAGTGGTGTTCCCAGTGTTTACACTTTGGTTCTGGGTCTTGTTAGAAACAGAATAGGACAAGGTTCTGCAGGTACAATGACATCTGCAAAATCTCTTTGCAAGGGTACCTAGCTTAGTGCTTAATTGAATAACTGGGAGAAGGTATATCCTGGGGGACAAGGGGGTGGGAATATTGGGGGCTGTCTTAGAGTTCTGCTGGCCATAGCTGCTGTAGGAAGTTGAAGTCAGTTTTGAGCGGACGTATTTCAAAAGGTCAATTATCCCAAGACTAAGTTTACCTCAATTTTGAGAAACTAATTAATTTATCAGACTGGTTTCTTGTGTAATCAAAATAAGTTGATTAAATGTTTTTTTATTATTAATCCGATTGTCTGGATTTTAGGATGTTAGAATATAAAGTGAAAACAGAATTTAGTTAAAAGCATGTTTTAAGCACTTTCTGCAAGCTTTTTCCCTAGGTCACACACTGTTTGATATCATAAATTCAATTTAGTTCCCGTGTTCTACACCCGCATGGAACCGTATTCTTCCACTCCTGACCTTTGCAATACTCACCATTCCTTACTCATTCCTACCAGACTATATACTGACCATGCGGAATCTGCAGTGTCTCCTGTACAAAGCAGTGTCTGGCACACACAATGAATATTTATGGGATGAAAGAGGATAGGTACCACACTGTGTGGTAGGCATCTGTGGACTCCTGTACGTGAAGCTGTGCCAGCACATGGCAGGTGTTCAGTCAAAGTAGAGGAAAGGGAAGGAGGAGGGAAGAACAGAGGAAGGGATGCCACGCACTAGGCATTCGAAAGAAAACAGTTAACTTGTATCATTCTGACTTGATCAAACCATATAAACAATTTATCAGCATTTACTTCTAAGAAAAAATGTGTAAGGTCATTCAATTATTTCAGAGTGGGTTTTGAAACTCTCCAAACCTGTGGGGCACCATCGGCAGAGGTTGGCACTGGGCGCACCGGGAGGAAATGTTTATCTGGCTGGGCTCCAGGCCAAAGGACTGGCTGCTGGGCTTTGCTCTCCATCCGTTTGGCCCTGAGCACAGAACACTGCCCACTTCAGACTTCGCCCAGGTAAAGTGTGCTTGGAGTCAGTTACTCCTGCAGCAAAGCAAATATGTACATCCATCCTCAGGTCAACAGTGGCTAGGCCAGAAGGCAACCTTGACTCACAGATCCTGGGACTGATTATATTACAGATTTTTTTTATCATGCCTGAGAGGTCAATCTCACTATTCCACTGGCTCTGGGGATCTGGCTTTGGAGAGGCTTTCAAGATTTCAGACATCTCCTCAAGAAATATGTATATTCTGAGTTCAAAATGTAGGTGAAAATGTGCAAAGAGACCATCTTCGCTGAAAGAAATTTGGGAGACACCTGTCAGGGCCATCGGCAATGACATTGTTTTGGTCTTCCCTGCCAGCCCTTCCTCAGTCTCCTTCCTCCCCACCCTGGCCTCACCCACAACTCTGCCCCTCTTTTAACCTTTTGATTGACAGTCGTACTGTCAATCAAAAGGTTGTAAACATGTCCTACTGCCTAAGTGGTGTCACATGTTCTCTGACACATTAATCATTGAGGAAAATATTATTTAAAGACCCAAGAACAATGAGTGGGGGAAAGACCATTGGGAAGAATGTGTCTTCAACACCAGTTCCACACTCCCCAAACCTGGACCATCCTCCCTCCCTCACTAGCTTATTGTCATGGGCTGAATGTTTATATACCCTGAAGATTTCCAGGTTGAAGCCCTAACCCCCAGTGCCATTGCATTTTGAGCTGGGACCTCTGGGAGGTGATTAGACTTAGATGAGGTCATGAAGCAGGACCCTCAAGACGGTATTAGAGCCCTTTCAGGAAGAGGGAGAAAGAGATCTCGATCTCTCTTTAGACCCATGCACTGAGGAAAGGCCATGTGAACACACAGCTAGAAGGTTTTGTCTGCAAGCCTGGAAACAGGCCCTTAATAGTAACTGAATTTACCTACACCTTGAACTTGGACTTCCCAGCCTCCAGAACTGTGAGCAAAAAATGTCTGTTGTTTAAGCCACCCAGTCTATGGCATTTTGCTATAGTAGCCTGAACTAACTAGACACATATTACTGCAATCAATTATTTGTATGATGACAGATTCCTTCACTTATATTACAGCTCTTTAAAAGCATGTTTTATTCACCTTTGCCCCCATGTATACATTCTTATTAAAGTTTAGTAAGCCTTAATTCTGTTCTAAGGAACTTGGACTTGAACAATGAGAGCCAATGAGTGTTTTTGAATGGAGAGTGGGGTTAGCTGTGTCTTCGCAGACAAATTACTTGCCCTCTGGAACCTCAAGTTTCTAGTAAGAGAAATTAGGTCGCACAAAGACAAAAAGATGCACGAGTTCTCTGAACGGGGTAATGCATTACATTAATGTGTGACAGCCACAGGGTTTCACATCTGTCCCCCTGCACTCCTCACAAGGTGAGAACATCTGCTACAAGGCCACTCTTGTGACGTGTTCCTTTCGTTTCTGTTCATTTAAGCAGGGCTAACTTTGTGACCGAGCAATTCTCTCTAAACCTGTGCTTTTGCTGCCTCCACAGAGAAACTGTTCAAATGCAGAGAGGCTCTGAAATCCTTAATTGTGGGAAAAAATCTCCCATCATGACTTGCAACTTTCCTTCTAGGCAAAAAATTGAGATTCCTTTCTAAATAGTTAAAATTTCATTTTGCTATCCAAGAACCACTGAAGGCAAGGAAACCTTCGGTTTAAATTTGTCAACTATGTTCTAGTAGCAATAAAGGCTATTTAAACTCACACATACACTTCATACCTGTCGCTGCTGTTCCCAATCCATCCTTACGATTACTTGGCTTACAAAGTCCACATACACTAAACACTTCCCATCAAAATGTCCTACCTGGGGAGTTAGCTATGTGGCAAGTGTTTCCATGTATGGCAGTATGACTAAGAGCTGAGAGAAAATGTGGCGGAGACTGTTGGCTAAAAATCGTGAATAATTTCCTGAGCAGAGGGGGCGGGGAAGGATAATAAAACCTGCAGGGTGCACAGGAAATGCCTGGCTGACACGGCAGCTGAACCTACTCGTGGGAAAACGTGCAGGCTCGCAAGAACAAACTCTTAGGGGAAAGATGTTTTAACTTTTTTTTATTGTTGTTCAAGTACAGTCATCGCCACTTCCACCCCCCCCACACACACACTACTCTCCCCTCCCCACCCACCCCTGCCACCCACCCTCGATCCTACCCCCTTTGGCTTTGTCCATGTGTCTTTTATACATGTTCCTTGACAACCCTTCCCCTATTTTCCCCCATTATCCCTCTCCCCCGCAACCCTGAAGACTCAAAAAATACAAAGATAGCTTAAGGGAATTGCAAGACAACATGAAACACAACAATGTTTGAATCGTAGGGATACCAGAAGGAGAGGAATAGGAGCCAGGGATAGAAAACCTGCTTGAAAAAATAATGACAGAAAACTTCCTGAACCTGGAGAGGGGAACACTCCGCAAGTCCAGGAAGCACAGAGGGTCCCAGGCACGAGGAACCCACAGAGGCCCACTCCAAGACACAGCATAATTAGAATGGACAGATTGCTCTCTCCCATCATTACCTTTCTCCATGCCCAAGAGCTTCTCCGGGGGCTTTTAAAAATCTCTCGGCACTTCCAACGGCCTTATGTGCAGTTCCGTGTTCCTTGCAAACTCCTGAATCCCTCAATCTCTAAATTTTGTTTTGAAGTCATAAATTTCTCTCCAGGCGTCTTGATTTTCAGAAACCAGCACAGCTTCACTTGTGAACAACTGGAGGAACGCAACTTGACTACCCAACTAAAAAAATTTTTTTAACTGTTACTGGCTTTTAATTTTACATTAAGTTAGGCCCTGCCTGCCAGATGTAGGAAAATGCAATAGCATTGAAGTAGTTCAATCCTCAGAGTTATACTGGTTTTCTAGTCTAAAAATATCTCACCAGCCTAATGTGTTGGGCTGATTTAACAAAATACAAATGAGCAGAGATGAAGGTAATAGTCCGCGCTTAGCTTCAGTCGTGCAGCTGCACGAGTGCATTTAGCATTGGGGGGTTATTTACACGCGCGTCTCTGGTCTTTGGCTGGGCTTGCGCTCTGCCATCTCCAGCCTCCCACACAGACAGGCCCATCGGTGGTGGGCTCAGATGGACCTGGATCACAGTCCCAGCCGGGGCCCCTGACATAGGCAGCTGTTTGGGGGCAAGTCGCTTCACATCACTGAACCTCATCGTTCTCACGTGAAATGTGAGGAAAATGGGGAATCTTTCCCCAGAGGTGGGTAAAGATGAAATGAGATGACAAATGTGAAGCATTTATCACAGTGCCTGGTCCTTCTTAAGCTCTGACTAAATAAAAGCCTGCTGTTATTAGGGCCATTTGTCTCTATCTAGGCATCACTTTGGAGGGCAAACTCATCAGTGAGCTCCACTCAGCCTCCAGTATTTCTAATATCAACCAGATCTATAAGGGTCATTCTGCTGAAAACGTTAAAGCCAAAATGAATTTCTTCAGAATAACTTCATAGGCACAATCTGAAGAACTTTGAAACCACTCACAGGGTTTCTGTAATGGACCGTACACACACACACACACACACACACACACACACGATCTTTATTGCATTTTCCATTACCATTTAGTCCCCATATACGCTCTTCCCCCTGCAATGACCACACTGCTGTCCATGTCCATGAGTCCTTCTTCCTTTCTGCTCGATCCCTCCACCCCCTAACCTCCCCACCTCCACTAGCTGTCATCCTGCTCTCCATTTATATTTTTAAATATCAGTCGATATCCTTGTATCAGTCCTTCTTAACAAGTCTTGGAATCTCCCTCCCTATTCGCATTAATTCATATTTCTTTTTTTTCTTTTGGGTCTCTCTCTCTCTCACCTAGAACATTAAGTTTTCAGACTAATGCCACTACTGCCGCATTTTCTTTTCATAGTGACAGCTTGGGTTTAAATCCTCTGCTACTCGTCACTTATCCTCTCCATGTCCTCATTTCTCCATCTGTAAAGTGACTTTGAGCAAGAAAACACCTGTTTCCTGGCAGTGGGAGGAAGGGAGGGCAGTTGTGCTGTGCTCAAGGGCCACACGGCACGGTGGCAAGAGCAAGAGCTTGGACCCGGAGGGACCTGGCTTCAAGTCTCAGCTTAGCCATTCCTTAGCTGTGTGGATGTGAACAGTTACTTCATGCTTCTTGTCCTGGTTTTTCATTTGTAATATCGAGTGGCAGGCTGTTGTTCCTTATCCCGTATCCATTTCCCATTTTTCTTTACCAATAAAAACTTGATTTTGCTCGGAACCGGAATGTCCCAGATAAAATTTTTCATCTTCCCATTGTCCCATTGGACCCAGTCCTGGCCCATGAGCTGTGAGTAGAAATCACTGAGTAAGCAGGGAAGAAGGTTGTTTTTTAAGGGACAGCCTGGACTGGCATGAACGTCTTCCTCCCTTTGCTGGTTCTCCTCTTTTCCTGAGAACATGGAAGTGAAGCTGGAAGGGACAGCACGCCACCCTGTAACCATGAGGTGACAAGTATGAAGAAGGCCTGTCCTCTAGGATAGCAGGACAGAAGGATGGAAGACAGTGGTCTCTGGTGGCCTCACAAGATCCCCGGCAGACCCTGAGCTGCCCACTCCAGACGTGCAATAAGTTACAAGACAAATAGATCCCTATCTGTTTAGTCTTCGTTGGTCAGTGAGTCTGTTATTTGCAGCCAAACT
>PVKM010045883.1:0-11855 GCA_004027735.1 Carollia perspicillata
GTGTTGTAGAAACCTGAGATCTTCACAGATTGATAGGCTTCTTTCACTCTCTGAATATCACTTTTACGTTTCCTTTTGCTACAGGGCAGAGTAATCTGATAGCTGGAGGAATAGTTTGCCCACTTTATTGCTGCGGCAAACTTTTTAAGAGATTTGTTTCCTATTTGATTTGCCAAAAATCCTAGTTTAGCAAGCAGACAACATAAGATATTACCAAACTGGATTAGTAAAAGGTTGATGAATTACAATTGTAAGTTGAACATGAAGTATATTAAATAAATCAATGATATATTTTTAGGAGCTTCTAGTATTTTGAAACATACAGAAATGGAAAAAAAAGATAACCATTCTTCAAAATGTGTTCCTCTTTCTCAAGAAATTTGTGAAGCTGGGATATAAATACAAGCATTGTAGCCACGAGCCGTAATGCTAATACTGATGTCCTATTTAAGTTTTAAGGAATTATTTACTTTTCTGTGCTGACTCTGCACATCATATAAATAGAAAGTTTTTTTGTATAGCTTTGCATTTTGGGCCAAAAAAAAAATTCATTCTATTTCTCTCTGCCTTAGTGGAAGAAAAAATATGCACTCTTGGGTCAACTTAGCATTTTAATGGAAGAGGTCTCAGTTGAAATTGGCTTTGAGTTTGCTAATTACAAAACTCAACAGGGGTTTTTCCTTTTTTGGTGTAAGTCATATTTTTATTCATTAACCCCAGTTTTAAGAAGACTTAAAAAGTCTGAATAGAAACAACTTGAAAGTTTAAAGATTATCCTTTTCCCTGTGATACCTTTAAATACTTCGAAAGTGCAAACTTTCCCCCATACTATCTAATTACCAATCTCTCCTGGTTGCTACAGGGGGTGGTAAAACTCATGCATTTTGAACTTCCCATCTACACAGTCCTACAGGGAGATGAGAAATTGGTCAGTTTTTTTCCATTCTATATATTGGGAAATTTTACGTCAACCTGGGTTATAAGGAAATCGGGGTTCTGAAGGGCCATCCTGCTAGCTGCTTTTCTCCGGGCCAAGCCACCGGGTTCAGACGCTTTCATTCCGGTGAAAAGATCATTACCAGGCGGCTCTGGGAAGTCGGCCCTCCTGTAAGTGCGCTCCTTTGTTATGAATATGGAACAGATGGAGCCAAATCTATCTGCTCCGTAGGAACAAAAACACTTACAACCCAGCTCTCTCTATTAAAGACTCTACTTAGCTCCTTTATACCATCGGCTTTCTGTGCACTGCTGTGAGGTTTTGACTTTATAGAAAAAGGCACTTCATAAAAGCAACAGTTCTTACTCTTAAACCAAAGTGGCCTAAGAACTAAAGAAGATGAATACCATGGTTTCATTCAGAGGATTCCTTAGAGATATGCAGATACTCAATTAGGGTGTGTGTGGGTGTGTGTGTGCAATGTGCACGTACAGCGAGAAGACTGTATTAAAGTCTGGTAGATGTGTGCATTAAAACAACATGAAAATATAGAGGAGAGCGATGAAGATGTCATGTTTCTCATTACAAGGATGGCATGTAATTGCTCTGGCATAATAAAATGCCAGAATTTAATTTTGTATATGTCTGTAAGGCTAGTGAGGGCTGTCTTGAACAAAATATATGACTATGCACAACAAAATCACGTGAGTAAACATAATTAGTAATTAGGATCATACTACAAAACAACGGCTGCATGATGCTTCCTCACTATGAAAAATAGTAATAATTACATTCAGCATCATGCCAGTTTGCTTTTATAATCTGAAAGATGTGAACACTCCAGTTAACACCAACATGTGTGCTTAAGGACCATGCTGATGGGCCGAAAACAACCAAAGGCCATACCTACAATGCACTGTTGCCAAGGTAACTGTGTTGGCAGGCAGCTAGGTGAGTTTGTCGGGCTTCTGGGTGTGGACACACAACTGTGTACACAACTCTCCTTGTTATCAGCAACAGGGGAAAGAAGTGTCTTCCTTATTTCATTGCATTTATGATACTTATACATTTAAAGTCTGGTTGCCTCTTCAGAGATAATTGAAAAAAGAAATTCTGTGGCAGGATGCTTTGATTCTGACTAAATCAAGTCTTCGGGCAAATTTCCCCCTGCCAGTGGAAGCACAGCTTGCCTGAAGTCGTAACCTTTGTGGGAGGAAAGGAACTGGCCTTGAAGCAGATCATGAAGCAGATGTTTTATGCCAAATCAGAGTCTGGGGATACATAGGCTACTGCAAATAAGACTCTTCTTCTGTCTGTTCAATCATTTCAATTCCCTGCAGTGTGAAATATGAACTTGCCAACAAATGGCCAGCGTGCTGTGCCTCCCAGCAGGGGGGGTAAAGTGCCACAGCTGTGCCAGAGACTGGAAAACGCGAGACGCGCATGACATGTTCATTAGTTCTCCTGTGCAGCCAGGGCCTGAACCAGGCCGTTCCCCAGAACCCACACGCAGGGCTGGAGCTGGGACTGCTTCCCGTGCCCAAGAGTGAACAACATGATTTCCACCAAAATGAGACATACGAGTTGTACTCATCTCTTGGATGACCCCAGAAGGTTAGTTTTTAAAACCAGAAAACAAAGAGCAGATCTTCTCTGGGTACAAATAGGTTGAGAAAATATGTCCACCAAAGATCCCGGCTCTTTTCTGACTTTGTTAGCAGCCTCCTCTGTGAGCAGTAAGAAAATGAAATAGTGAGATATACTCTGAGCCTCAAAGCATCCAGGAGAGACTGAAATGGTCCAGCGAAGAACTCATTGGAAAGATATCCTGTCTTTATCAGAAAGATGCAATTGTGGAAACTGTCTGGCTCACCTGTTGCAGGCAAACGTAACACTAGCTCCTTCTCATTCATTGGCCTTCTAATTCATTCCATTACAGCTGCCCAATAATAAAAGTTAATTTATCTAAATTAAAGTAAAAGTAGACTGACAAGTTTCAATTCGAGGTCCTTTGTAGCTCATTAAATGTACGTATTCACATGTACCCTTATAACTGCAATCCTAGATTATAAATATCCCATAGTCAGTTCTATTGTGAGATTTTTCAAAGGTTATTCACATGCTTTCTAGTGCCACATTCTTTCACGTTTTAATCATGAGCTCCTTAAATAGAAGTCATTTGCATCTGTAAACATCCTCTTGCAGTAGTATTTAGCAGTATAGTCTCTCTGTGCAGAGCTATTTCAAAAGGGAAAATAAACCTTAATATGGAATAACAATCAAGCATAGGCATCAAAAGGTAAATTACAGGCTTGAGAAGCCTCTGTGACCCCTTTATGCAATTTCTGAAGAAAAAAAAATGAAGTTTCTCCATCTTAAAATAGCCCAGAATCATCTAGTTTATTTTAAATGATGAATTATAGGAATACTACTCATATAATCAAAGCATGACCTAAATCATAAGGACATTTTCAAGAAATGAAATGAGTTTGAAATAATTCATTATTTTGAAATGAGGCCAAATAAGTACACATGGTATATGCTCGAAATGATAGACCATTATCACAACTAATGGCCAATTTCTCATTAGTTTAGCGTCTCCAAATGAATGCTGTAGTCAATAAATCTCTTGCAGAATGGTTACAAGTGATTGTTTTAAGGGATTAATAATAAGACCTATATTTTCATATTTTAGGATTCTTTTGGCAGCAATTACTCTAGAATATCATTTTGCCATAATGTTTCTTTTTCTCTATTTAACCTGACCAAATACAAATTAGAAACATGAAATTATTCCTTAATTGATGTGGAGCTTGGTGGGAGGGAATTTTGTTTCAGGATGCATAATACTATTATCATAATAGCTTCCATTTATCTACTATTTCTAGGTACCAGGCACGGAGGCAGGTTTGTCAAATTTAATTCTAGCACAGTTCTGCCAGGCAGGTATTTTTATCCTCCTTTCAGAGATGAGGAGACTGGGGCTTAGAGAGATGAGCAGTTACTGGTGCCATACACAGCTCGTGTACGGCGGAGCGGACCTTCAAATCCAGGTCTTCCTGATGCAAAAGCTCTACAACCGCAGTTTACGATATAAATCATATTTTTCTTCATGACTGGCCTACTTCAAAAACGTTTCATAATTTCCCAGAATCTCTTTTAAAAAACATCTGGGGATATGTTAAAACTTGGTAGAACTTGACTGTGGAATCTTAAGCACCCGCAGCAGGTTGTAGTAAGAAGCCGAGTGGGGGTTTAGCCTGCAGGGACATGCCCTGTGCATCTTTCCTAACCAGGTGCGTGTCGAGAGAAAGTCTTCTCCTATTCCATTACGGTAACTGGCTACCCCTAAGTACTCACATGCAGTGCTGTAGGAGGAAGTAGGAAACAAAGCAGTCACCCCACGTTCCAAAGAGAAAACTGGGAAAATTGGCAGCACCCTGAGTACACCCTCCCTGGTGAAAGGAGAGATTTCTCAGCTGGGCATTGCTGTCCCTCATCTCACGGCAGCGCCTGCCTGCTCCTGTGTCCGTGGTGCCTTGACCTGGAGAACAAGTAAATTTGCTAACAACTCTGTGGCACAAAAAACAATATTAACATGCACAGCAGAAATTCCTCTTGTCCAAAATCCAACTGAGAGGGTTCTGTCTGGGGGAGGGGCTTGCTGAGCCCAAAGCCACCTGCCTGTGTACATACAGACAGAGCCGAAGGCCTTTCCTGATGTCTCGAAAAAAATAACCAATGCAGAGATTCTCTTTTGACCTTAAATTCAATAACTACATGAGTTTGTTAATAAGGTACACCAAAAGCAACCTTGTGTATTGCTATTTTTTTTTCCTCTTGTAATATAGGTATTTGATCTATAAATGTCCTACTCACTAGCACATAGAACATACTCCTGAACTATCTATTTTCCTAAGTCTTCCCTTTACTGAACAGAATCCATAGGATTCCATTTAGAGAAACAAAGGGCTCTGCTCCACTCTGGACAGATGGGCAAGAGTCCAGAGTGACCCTGGTGGAACGTGGATATACTGTCACCCCTCTGCTCAACACCCTCCAGGGTTGCCAGCTCTTACCTCACTCAGAGTGAAGTCCCGCATCTTTACCATGACCCCCTCCCCATCCATCACACCCCGCACACACATTTACAGACCTCCCCTCTGCATCCTGCTTCAGTCATGGGGGCACATCCCTCTCCTCACGTCTTGGAGCTCTTTTTCCTCTTCCTGGGAGGCCCTGTTGCCAGACAGACGTACAATGTCCTCACTCCTTTTAGTTCCCCCCTCATGTGCTCGCAGGTAAGACAGGCCTTTCCTGTGCTCTGTCTCTCCCTCCCTCTTTCCATATTGTGTGTGTGTAGTTACGTAATTCATTTGACCACCTTATATTATATATAGTTATATAGATAGAGCACCCTATTGGTAAATATTTAAGTATATTTATGTTATATATTAAATATATATAAAATAGCAATTTCCCTATCTTTATATTTTCTAGTCTCCTTACTTTAGTTTTTTCATTATAGCATTTACCAACTACCTGAAATATTTCATATTTATTTATTTGTTTGTTTATCCCCTGCCCAATCCTGCTCCCCAGTAGAGGGTAGGTTTATTAAAGCAGGGACTGTGCCTACTTTTTTCTCTACTATATTCACAGAGTCTAAAATACTATCTGGCCAGCAGTATGTACTCAGTAAACACCTGTTGAATGAAGGAAGCTAGAAGGAGAAATGAATGAAAGGCAAGGGCACTCCAAGAAAATGCATGTTTACTCACTGATAAATGCCCAAGAAATCACAAGATTGGAGTAGAAAAAAAGAAAGAAAGAAGCCAATAACTGAATGGGCATGTGAGTTTCCTGCACTGTCCTTAAGCTTGCTGTAACTTTGAGTAAGTAGAGCTTATTTCTCCAGACAGGACGGGGTTATTTTTTTCCAAATTCCATTAAGGTACACTAAAACATATTTGCATAAAGGAAAATGATTTTAAAGTACCTTTGGAAAAGGTTCTACTAATAACGTAGTGGTTGTTTTCAAGGCATTTCTGTGAAGGGTGAAGGTAGGTGACTATAAAACATCAGCCAAGTGTCAAGTCCAAAAAGATCAGGCTTTTGCTGGGGCCCTTATTTGGAGTAATGAGGAGCAGCAGCAGCCCTCAGTAGCCTGAGAATATGTACACAGACCTGGGGGTGAATCTCATCACCATCATCATCAAGAGTTGAACACTGAGCACTTTTGCATTCTTACATCCGCCTGCGAGCTTCACTCACCGAATCACAGAACTCACGGCTGTGAACCTTAGGGACCATTTAGTTCAGTCTGCTCATTTTATAAGTTGAAGAAACTGAACTTCAGCATTTCAGAGAGGCCAAGTTCATCTGACCTGAGAGAGGGATATTGAACAAGCTGATCTGGCATCTGGCCCAGGGACATTTATCAGAAAAAAAGGAAGGAAAGAAGGAAGGCATGAAGGAATAAAGGAAGGAAGGAAGAGAGGGAGAAGGGGAGAGGGAGGGAGGGAGAAAGAAAGAGAGGAAGGAAGGAAGGAGAGAGGAAGGGAGGAAAGGAGGGAGGAAGGCAAAGAAGGAAGAAAGAGAAGGGGAAGGGGAGGGGAAAGGAAGGAAAAAGAGCTCACTGAAACTAGTGAGGACAGAACTAGGGCGAAGAATTCGTTCCCAAAGCTGCTCTTAAATACAAAGAACCAAATTATCACAAATTAAATATTTAGTGAATTTATCGTATAACTAGTTCTGCTAGAATTTATGAATCAGTTTAGCTGAGCTTTTTATTTGCTGAACATATTCTATAGGGTGCATGTAAAAATCAATGTGTATAATACATTTATACCCCTTTTATAGAAAAGAGTAGAATTTCACTATTTTAAATAACTGTGGAAGGTTATGGCTACTGCATCTTTCTAAGGTCGGTCATAGTTATGATTTATTTTTTCTCTAATACATGGTTGGAGAAACAGTCTCAATTAAGGTATTATTCCTGGAGGAAAATGGGAGGCACTTTACAACTCTCTGCTTTATGGTTCTATTTCCAGAAAGCAGAGCAGTGAAAAGTGGGAGCTGTCTGTGATACTAATTTGAAAAACTAATGAAGTTATGTTATTCTCATAAGTAGCTACCAGCCCCTATTCTCTGCACAGTATAGTACCACATTGTACAAGTTCAACTTCAGCCTAGGCTGGAGGTGCTGCCGCCACTTGCCCTCAGCAACACAACACATGCAGACCCGCCTCAACCTCATCCCGGCCACCGCCTCCTCCCCGGCCGCCATCTTGCTAAGACAGAAGTTTGTAAAATCTTATCTCAATTCTTGGCATCGAGAATTTCACCCCACTCTCAAAGAAATGCTCTTCCCACTCACCTATAGCTAGCTATCTTTTCAAAAATTTCAACTACTCTTGTTCTTTGCAACCAAATTGATCCTGAGTGGTGTATGGAAACTGGATTTTTAGAAATCAAATCATTTAAAAAATGCTCCAGGGTTACTGAAAAAAAATTCCATTTCTGTAAAGGGAATGATCACTCTGCAGCTTATCCTTCCCAAAATCATAATTTCCATATGTCATGCTTGTTTAAAGTGATATAGACCTGTTCATAGTTCCTCAAGGGGATAAAATCAACGTTAATTATTTCCTTCTACCCCATTTCAGTTGGAAAGTTCCTCTAAAATAGAAAGCACAATTTCAAACATATTTAGCAGTATCTATCTAGTCATTTTCTTTACGTCCGCACAGATGAAGAATCCCAGAAAGCCAGAATCTCCACTGCCGAAACCTTGGTGAGCTCTGCTGGATCCTTTATGCCCCCTGCTTCCCTTCCTGGTGCCCCCGTGTCTACGATCAGAAAGAAGAGGCACAGAGTCATGGCCCTCAGGACCTTCCATGCTGGAGAGTAAGATACAAAATCGGAAGAAGCAAGCAGCTGCGTAGGCCGACAGAGGCTGGAGGCTCGGGGGTGGGTGGTTCCATCCACTCTGAACCTAGGGGCCTAGTCAAACATGCTAACTTCTCTATCAAACTTGGCACAAAGACATTAAAAGCCTCGAGGGGCAGCTTCGAGTAGGGCCTTTTGGCAATCTGGATACACTTACTAGTTAAAAGAGAATACCAGACACAAGGCAGTTAAAAAGCATTTACTGAAAACCTAGCCATATTCACCCAAGGAGCTACATTCATGTCTCGCCTTTTATTTTGCCTTACCAGTGCAGGAAGCCTCTACGGAGCTACCTCCTAGAGTCGCTTCCAGAGGCATCCATGCTTTGGGGACCCTCTGAGCCCAGCAGGCACAATCTAATGATCCCAAGCACCAGGGGCACTTCCCACCCAGGCCTGTAGGGGAGCAGAGGCGCTACTAAGGGTGCTGTGGGGACAGTGCCCAGAGCAGCCATGCGGACAGCATGACGCCTTCTGTAGAACAATGATATGCCAGGTGAGACAAGCACTACATAGTACCAGGGAGTGTAAAACTGGCTATTATTCATCGCAAAGATAGGGTTATCACCCTTCAGAACCACCTTTGAAGACATGTTAATGAATGCCTGCCTTCTGCTAGCACCCAGCTTGGTCATTCTTAAGGTTTTACTTAACATTTTCATCAAAGGCTGTGAGACAGGCTTGAGAATAGGCTTACAAGTAGTGTTATTCGGGTGGGATACTTCATCCTGGAAGACAGCTAGTGAAATGGTCTGTAAAAGTGTGATGAAGTTCCATAAAGAACGGAAGAATGGCCACGTAAGCACAGGTGTTAAGGGAAAACGAAGTCCCGCAGACTATGGAATCGCACAGGCGTGTCACAATGGTCTGCTTATTTGGTCAGATCTAATCAAAGTGCTATCTTGATGTTTTGGATGTACATTTAAAAATAAGACCAGAAAAGTGACAAAAGTTATTTTAAGAACTTAAAGCAACTCTCACTGAAACTGCCAGAGGAATGTAAGTGGCATAATTCACTACAAACACAGGAACCTTTGAAGGAAGTGACAACGAGCCTATATTTGTTCCCCATCTCAAATGAGGATTAGATGCAAGGATGTGGGTTCGACTCTACAGAAGTCTGGTTACGCGGACTGGATGGAAGCGGCTGGATGATGAATGATGGTAAAATAGATTTCACAGTTTTCATTACTCAGGAAGTATGCGCTTAGCATATTTTAAAACTGAATAGGATCCTATACATAACCTAACCTCATTCCATAGAAGCAAGTTCCCTCAAGGTGCTCCAGTGAAAAAAGAGTTCCAAAGTCTAGTCAGTTTGGTGAACAACACATATCATACCACTCTCTTTGGAGAGTTACAATGTGTCACACATAAGGCCCCAAAAAGTCTTGCAGGGAAAGAAATTAACTTTATGTTACCCAAGATTTCCCGAACTTGAACTTAACATCAGAAACTGCAGCATAATTTTCTTGTACCTTGGAGTCACGTGGCGATCCCCAGTCTAGCCCATCCCGCTCTCTTTAACTTTGAAGAAACAGATTCAGCTACGTGACCAATCCCAGAGCCCACCAGAGTTGGGCAGTGGCAGAAACTGGGCTTCACCCGGCCCACTGCATTTCTTGTGTCCTGCTGATGCCAATGAAATAAAGCTGGGAATAAATAGGTTATTTTCTGTTATTTGTCTGCTGTCTTTGCTTTTTCTTATTATCACCATTAAGACAAAATCAATTCAATGTGAGAGAAACTGTAACTGAAAAATAAGTTACATTCTTTGGTCTGTTGGAATACAGCAAAGCCTCAGTGGTAAAATATTACTGTACAAGAATCAGAAATATAAATATTTAATTGATGCTCAGGCCCTGTTGTAATTATAGGATTTACTACATAGTTGTTTATTTTAACTTGTTTTGAACAATTCTACATATTCTACACTATCCATTATTGAAATACTCCCTTGTTTTGGCCAGTAGTTATTTTTGCCTGTTTAGCATCACCGCCTATCTTCTTTGGGCTAAAAACCAAACAAAAACTACAAAAACTGAAGAATTCTGTCCTTCTTCCATGTGGACTTGGTGGGGTTGTCAATCAAGGTGCTCTTTATTCTCTCCAAAGGAGAGGCACATATGCTCATCAGATTCCTCCCCCCTGGAACTTGAATCTTGAGTAGAGTGACACAGCAGTGGAGAAACACTAGAGCTAAGAAAATCAAGTGTCTGAATCTTGAAGAATAATTCCAATTATCCACTTGTTTCTATGTTCTAGATCCCCAGCACTGCCTTGGTTCCTGTCCATCATGGGGTCCTCAATTAAAAAAAAAAAGTCAATGTCTTAAACAGGGAAAAAGCTCATTTTTTTTTTGGTTTCAGTTAGCTAGAATTAACAAATATTACTTACAAATGAGTACAGTGTTCATCTATGGTGTACTTAGCAAATAAATGGGGCATTACTGAATATTCCTAATTATTATATGGGTCACACATCTGGTAATGAACTATGCCAGAAAGAGAGCTGACATAAAAATAAAAAGTAATATTAAAATAATTTAGGTGTAGACTTCCGGCCAAGATGAAGGCTTAGGTGGAAACACTGAACCTCCTCTCACAACCAAGATTAAGGACAACAAATATTTACAAACAATAACACAACCAGAACACAGAAAATTGAACTATGGAAGTCTGACAACCATTCAACCAGACCGGTAAGAGGGGCAGAGTAGGCAGCCGGCGGAGAGGGAAAGCGGCAGGAAAACGTGGTGGCTGTCAGGCTCAGGAGCGCCGGGGAGCGTAGGTGACATGGAGCTTGCAGACCCCAGATGTGGGGAGGAGACGAACAGAGCACGCAGGGAATGTAGGGCAGTTGGCCAACCATGGACACACACTTGCGTGCAGATAAACTAGGCAAGAGTGGGCAGTGAGACGGACTGCACAGCCCAGGGCCCCAGCAATGGGCAATAAACCCTAAAAACACCAATTGAAAAGGTGCTGGGAGAGGCTCCCAGCCTCACAGGAGAGGTTGCCGGGAAGACCCGCAAGGTCCTGGAGTGTGCAGAGGCCCTCCCACCTGGGAACCAGAGCCGGGGGGGGGGGGGTCCAGTTTGCTTGTGGGAGGCAGCAGAGGGGACACAAATCCAAGAGAGCAAGGAACGGGTGTCATTGTTCCCTCTCAGACCCTGCCCACACAGACAGCGTCACAACCCAGTGACTAGGTTGCCCTGCCCTGGTAAACACCTAACGTTCTGCCCCTCATACGTAACAGACGCCACCTGACCAAAAATGACTCAAACAGAAGAATAGATCATGCCCCAGAGCCAATACTTTCAAGCGACCAAGAGACAGCCAACCTATCAGATTCACAGTTCAAAGCACTGGTGATCAGGATGCTCACAGAATTGGTTGATTTTGGTTGCAAATTAGATGAACAAATGAAGGCTACGCTAAGTGAAATGAAGGAAAATGCACAGGGAACCAGTAGTGATGGGAAGAAAACGGGGACTCAAATCAATGGAGTAGACCAGAAGGAAGAAACAAACAACCAAACAGAAAAGAATAAAGAAACAAGAATTCAAAAAAATGAGGAGAGGCTTAGGAACCTTCAGGACATCTTTAAACGTTCCAACATCCAAATTATAGGAGTACCAGAAGGGGAACAGCAATAGCAACAAGTGGAAAACTTATTTGAACAAATAGTAAAGGAGAACTTCCCCAATCTGGCAAAGGAAATAGACTTCCAGGAAGTCCAGGAAGCGAGAGAGTCCCAAAGAAGGTGGATCCAAGGAGGAACACACCAAAGCACATCATAGTTACATTAGCCAAGATTAAAATGAAGGAGCGAATTCTAGAAGCAGCAAGAGATAAGGACAGTTACCTATAAAGGAGTTACTATCAGCCTGTCGGCTGATTTCTCAAAAGAGACCTTACAGGCAAGAAGGGGCTGGAAAGAAGTATTCCAAGTCATGAAAGGCAAGG
>PVKM010045884.1:0-11851 GCA_004027735.1 Carollia perspicillata
ACCTAGTTCTAGCTCTGGCTGGGTGATCTCGGGCACATTTCTTGACCTCCTAGAACTTCTTTGCTTTTGGGAGTAAACAGGCTTCCCGCCATAAGTCCAACTGGGTCTGAATGGCGGACATTCTTGATGTTTGACAGCTACCAATATTTTGAGCATCAATTATATACTAGGAGCTCCGCTAGGTGATTTTTAAGTATGGTCATTTGCTCCACCACAGCTAACATTCATTAAATGCTTACAATATGCCAGTCAGTTTTAGGAACTTTATATTGACTCCGTTATCCTTACCACAACCCCACAAGGCAGAGGCTAACCCCATCTTACAGATGAGGAAATTGGGGTTTAATGAAGTCAAATGCGGGGTCCTGTAGAAGCAAGACCTGCTTGAGTGTGGTTGGTCGCGTAATAATATGGCTGTAATAATTTATAGTTCAAACTTGCACATTTCACCTAAAATGGCATATGGTGTGCTTGAGCATAAAAATGGGTGTTGCCCTGACTGGTGTGGCTCAGCGGATTGAGCGCCGGACTGCGAACCAGAGTTGCCAGTTCAATTCCCAGTCAGGGCTCATGACTGGGTTGTGGGCCAGGTCCCCAGTGGGGGGTGCACATGAGAGGCAACCACACCTTGATGTTTCTCTCCCTCTCTTTCTCCCTCCCCTCCTCTCTTTCTAAAAATGAGTAAATAAATACTTTTTTAAAATGGGTATTATTTGTGCTGGACCCCGTACATTCCCCAAGTTCACACAGCTAGAAAACAGCAAATTCAAGAAATGCATCCAGGGAGCCTGGCTCAGAAGTATATACTCAACCACTGCACTCTACTGTTGTACGTTATTTTTGTTTTAACAAACAAATGAGTATTGTCTCCGTTGTACAGGCAATGGCACTGAGACTGAGTGAAGTTACACAGTTCGTACAAGCCATACAGTGTCCGCCGCAATTACACAATTTTTGAAAGTGGTACAATCAAGAGCTAAACCCAGGTGTGTCGTCCAAAAGCCTGACCACATCAGCGGGCTGCTGCACCCAAACAGAGAAGACTTCCCTCCCAGGGCAGTCGCTGCAGCTTGGCGAAGTGGACTGTGGAGATCCCCATTTGTAACCAGGAGGAGGGGGTCACAATATCATTCTCAAAGACCTGAAAATGCGGCTCTCATACAAGATACATAATGAGCATGCGTCAAAGGTTTATGTAACTCATTAGTGAAGGAAACAGCAGAATGGCAAGATTCCTTTTTAACAGTAGAAAAATACTAATGATCATTGGAAGAGAAAACGCTGGGATAAGATTGATCAACTGCTTACAAAGCTGATTACCCTGTAAGGCAACGAGACTATAACCTTTGCATTGTAATCTATTCTGCCAGACGAAATCATGGCAGCTCTATAAGAAAAGAACCATTGGCATCACTGCCGGCCTCCTACGATTTCCCATCTACTTGGAACTACACGATGTCCCAGTCACTGGTAAATAGAAGATCAAAAGAAAGGAATATATTGGTAGAAAACTAGTAAGTCTCCAGTGGGTCTGTTAGAGCATACTACACTTGGCCATTCTTTTGCCCAGCTCCAAGTCGGGGATCATCATTCTAAACGCCAGGCACGATGACGGCCCCGGGCTGTTGGAACCTAGAGGAGCATGACATTTAGGATTAGGGGACCACCAGGGTCACAGAGCGGCCCCACCATCGGTGTGCTCGTGCACATCTCTGTCCTCCCCGAGCCATAGTTTCACCACCTACAAAGATGATTTTCTTAAAATTAGGATAGTGATACCCTCTCTTCAACTTCACCGGATTTTTGTGATGATCAAATAAGAGTGGATGTAACAGGAGGTGGCCAGTCATTGTCCTGGCTTCTGATTTAAGGGGGACCAGCCACGGGCCCAAGCCCTGAATGTTAGGGGGCCCTTGATGAAAAGCTCTCAGCGCGGCAGGATAAACTGCAGAGCCCTTAGCTCTCTGTGATGCTCTGGCAGACAGCGGTGCGTCCAAATGGGCAGCTGCTATCGGCACGCCGAGGCAGCCAAACAAAGATCGCAGAAGACTTTGAAAACCTAAGGCACATGAAGGCCGCTGGGAAGGGTGTTTTTGCCAATGACACTTTGGAGGGACACACTGACCCCGAGTCCTCTCACTGGCCGTCCCGGTGTGAGCTCAGAAGCACACACACGTCACAGTCTTAACCAGGGGTTGACAAATTTTTCCTGTAAAGGGCCAGATGGTAGACATTTCGGACTTGGCAGGCCACATATAGCATCTGTTGTTGCATATTCTTTGTTTTTATTTTTGTCTTTTACAACCTTTTAAAAATGTCAAGACCATTCTTGGCTCCCCAGCTGAACAAAAATAAGCAGCAGGCTGAATCTGGCCCGCGGGCGTGGACTGCCAGCCTGGACATCACGGGCTCTGGAGTCAAGAGAACTGCCCCTGAATCCCGGCCTTCCTTTCCCAGCTGCGTGACCTTGAGCAAGTGTCCTTACCTTTCTGAGCCTGCGCGTCCTCAGGGAAGCTCTTTCACGACATACTTGCTTCTCTTTGACTACCTTGCCAAATACAAAAGAGTGTTTCTGAGGCTGACGTAACGTGAACAAGTCCTGGCACGTGGGAGGAGCGCAGCGTGAGGCACGTCAGCCATTGCTGGAGCCCTGAACTGGCTTGGGCCGCCCCCTCGACGGATCACGAAAAGGTAACTTCAGTTCCATGACAATGGCCTGGAACCAGGCAGGGCAGTGTGACAACCCCACTGTGTCGGGGGTGGGTCTTGAACATCTGCAGCCAAGGTGCAGAAACCGTCCAAGGGGTGTCCCACCCCTTGCAGGTGCTAGGGCCTCTGCTCCAGGTGATCTGAAGACTGTCGTCCATGCAGATGGCACAGTGCCTCTGGCGGCCTCACTGTCACCTGTACCCACCTAAGCCTTCAAAGCAGAGCCCCTGCCCCAGTCCACTAAGGATGACACTAGTGCCCGAGGCACCGGGTTAGAAGACTGTTTCAGGTCAAACTCAGTAGCCCGTGTGTTTCTGAGGGTGCCAGAAACCGTGGCAGTGGTGGTGGCCAGAGCCCTTGCTGTGACACCTCAGGATTCTTCTCCTGCAGCATTTCTGAGCAAGGCCAACATGGGCCTCTTGTCTGACATGGGGTCAGTTTCTGGTCCCATTTACAGATGTGGAGACTGAGGCTCAGAGAGGTCACCCCTCTGTCTTTAGGCCACAGGGTTAATCAACGATTTTGAGAGAGAGTGCGCAGGGAGTTCCTAGTGATGACGGTTTCTCTTGTGAATTACATTCCTGTCGTCTTAGTAACACTCCCCTTTCCGGCATTTTCTTTAAGACCAGAAGATCAGAACAGTGCAACGTTATGTTGAGAATTTCCAAGGGAATTTTGTTTTTTTTGAGACCTCAAAGCCTCATAATTACCTCTTATTTGAGAAGCAAGTTTCTCCTCCCATCGTGGGGATTCAGACCTGGGTGATTCCGAGCTGAAGATGCTCAGGTTGTCACTAATTCTTTGCTTTGTCCGATAAACATGTTCCTGAAAAGACGGGACAAGTAAAAGCATTATATGATTTAATGTGATTTAAAGGGAATTTCTGTGTGTGTTTACATTTTGGGTTTTGGCTTTTTCTTTTTTCTAAACAGCAGAATCCTGCAAAGAGGAAAACTGACCTTTATTTGGTTTGCAAATTTGGAATTTGGCATATTGCTTTCCCTAATGGTGTCTTTAATGTTGGCTACTGTTTCTCTGGTGATGGTTTCACAGTCAGAGTTTGTCCTGCATAGAAACGGACTCTTTGAAAGCAGCAAATATTTCTTTAGTACCTCTGTACCCATCACTGCTAGACCCCATCACACACACCACTGCATTTGCTATGCTCAAAAATTCTGCCGCACAAGTTGTATTGTTCCCATTTTTATATAGAAAAGAAACTGAGGCACAAACTCTGCATATGCTAAGGGATAGAAATGGCATTCTAACCCAGCCCTGTCTGATCCAGGCTGGCACTCCTTCTAAGCCAGAAAGCACGTCGTTTTTCTCGTCATTGCAAAATCGAGACAGACAGACTCCAAAGCTTCACCCCTGCATTCCCTTGCCCCAAATGCCTGCAGTAAATCCGCATTCTAGCTTGACATGCAAATTATTTACATTAACCCAGCACTCCTGTCCAGTGAGAGAAGGAATTGGGGTGGACACAAAGAGACCACCCCTGCGGCCCGTTTCCCCCAAGCCCCTGAAGCCCTGACCAGTCTGGGCCAGCCAGGTCTGCACCTGCCCAGAGAGGCTGCAGAAAAGAGGGTGTGTGGCCTAGGTGTCCTGGCATCACCCTCAGCCCCTGAGTCTCAGTTTCCTCTTCTGTAGAGTGGACCTGTTCCTGCTGTCTGCACAGCCAGGCGGGTACAAGAACACTTACCTTGATATAGTTTGAATTTCCGTCGCTTGTTACAGATGATCCTGAGAAACGTAGGTAGTACCACTGACCCTTGAACAGCAAGGAGAACAGGGGCACTGAGTCCCCGTGCACTCCAAAATCTGCACATAACTTTTTTTAAAAAATTGATTATATAAAGAGAGAGGAAGGGAGGGAGAAAGAGAGGGGAAAGAGAGATTTGTTGTTCCACTTCTTCATGCATTCTTGGTTGATTGATTCTTGTATGGGCCCTGATGGAGATCGAACCTGCAATCTTGGCACATCAGGACAACACTCTAACTGACTGAGCTACCATGTCAGGGCCCCACATATAACTTTTGATCCCCCAGAAACTTAACTGCAGTCAGCCAGCCCTTCACATCAGCAAGTTCCACCAACTGTGGATTTAAAAAACAGTGCTTTTGATCTGTGCCTGGGACTCTGGTTTGGAATCCGCGCTTGGGAATCTGAGGTTGGGAATGCAAAAGTAGTTTTCAACCCACTATCAGTTGAATCCCTTGAAGCGAAACCCATGGATAGGAAGGGCCAGCTGTACTTAACTGAAAAAATCCACGTGTAAGTGGCCCCACGCAGTTCACACCCATGTCGTTCCAAAGTCGTCTGTGTCCTGCTCGGCACAGAGCCTCGCTCTGCGAACAGTGAGTTGTGCTAGTTGTCGACACCCCTGGTGGTTAACACTGTCTCTGCCTGTTCTCCCAAGTCAGTGCGATGCCTCATACAGGTCGGTGGCTATAAGGGTTGGCCAAACTGACCAGCAGAGGTGGCCTCCTTGAAGGTTACCTGCAGCTCTGACGCCCCACACCATAGCATCGTAGCACCGCTCCAGTCTTGGTATTAAACGTAGCTCTCAGCTGGGTACCTGTGGGCCTGCTAGACAGGCCATCGTGATGCTGGAGACAGCCCCGACCAGTGCCGACAGAGTGTAGGCTGCGAGCTAGAGCCACCCCAGGGATCAATAAGCCTCTCAGGGTGGAGGAAGTTTGGCCGGGACAGGGAACCACGGGAGACTTTCCAGGGAAGTTTACCTATTCATACACCAAATATTTATCCAGAGCCCACCATGGAGGGAGGAGGCTGGGGGCACAGGAAAGAGCATGGACTCAGAGCCGGGGGTGCATCTTGATGAGCCCGGCTCTGACACCCTGAAAGGGATCTGAAAGGGATCGGTGAGTAACTCGTCTCCCCTCTCGGAGTCTCTCAGCTGCAGGAGGGGGAACTTGGACTGGATTGGTAGTTTTCACACTGAGTTTTTTGGAGTCCAAGGATTGCAGTTTTCAGGGACCTCCTGGGCAGGAGCATGTGAGGGGAAGCTAAGGGTCAGGACCCCGTGCCCGCTCCAACAGAGCTGCTTTTATCTGCTTTTTGAATCAGGGTTCTATGTATCATTCCCTTTGGAAAAGGTTCCGCTGCTTTAACAACCTTGAAGACCAGGTGACCTCCTGGCCCTTCCAGCCCTTCCAGCCCTGTCCGTCTGGGGGTGTCTGTGCCGGGCACTGTGTTCTCCGAGGGGGAAGCACAGACCTAGCGATCCTCTTAAAATTACTGATCCCCCAGAGAGCTTGTGCTTGTGTGGTTCTATCTAGTGACAGTTACCATTTTATAAGTTAAAACTGAGAAGATTTAAAAACAAGAACACCCCACACATTCCATCAGGTATCAGAGCCAGGAGCCTTAGGAAAAGTCAACTGTAACCTCTCGAGAAAATGAAAGTGAAAAGCAAATGACATCTCAGTATTTTCACGAAAATGCTTTTGACCCCACAGCCCTGCCAGGGGCTGGGGGCTCTCCAAGGCCCCCAGACCACACTCTGTGAACTCCTGATCTAGGCTTTTATACTTAGGCCAGCTCATTTCATTCTCTTACCTGGAAACGTGTATGTCTACAATTCCCATTTTACAGAGGAGGACACCGAGGCTGAGAAAGGTCTAGTCGCTTGCCCTGGGTGACACAGCTCCTAAACAGCATGGCAGGACTCAACTCTGCTCTCCCTGCCTCCAGAGCCAGCACTTGAGTGGGACCTGCCCAGTGGAAGGCCAGACCCGGGGAGAAGACAGCTGGAGAACCTTCAGACTGGAGTGAGGGGCCCCACAGTGGAAAGAGGGGACCATCCCAGCAGGGAGCTGGCCAGCCATGAGGAGGAGCTGGAGTATCCAGGCTTCGCCCCATTCTGTTACCATGCCACAGGGGCACAAACCTCTGCCGATGTGGTCCAGGGGAGGGAGGCGACTGGAGTGGTGGAAAGAACAGCCAAGTGGAGACCTGCCTGCCAGTCTGGGCTTTGCCATCTGCCCACATTGAGTGCTTGGCAGGGCCCAGGCAGAGGGAGCTGAGCAAGAGGAGGCCTCAGGGAAAATCCCCGAAGTGCCTCCTTCCCGGCCCTGAGCTCTGACTCCTGGATGCAGAGGGAACTCGCAGGGGCCCAGGCAGCCGAGGGTGGGAGATCGGCTGTGCAGCCTGAGAGGGAAACCAGCTCTAACCCGGCTAACCACCCAGGTCAAGGATCAGCCCCGAGAATCTGGGGCCTTTCCCGAGACCATAATAGGTGATCTCGCCCCAGAGCCTGACAGTGGGAGTATCAGTTGAAATCCTCGGAGAGCAAGAGTGTTATATTAGAACAGCATTCCAGAGCTACTGCCGGCCTTCCGCTGGGAGCTCTGTTTCCCATCTCAAAGATGTCAAGCCATGTTAAAGGCACAGGCCTGAGTTTGACCCAGCAAGGGCAGAGGGAATGTGGCCGCAGACATTGCCACAGCAAATGCTCAGGGCAGCCCCCCAGCCCGACCCCAACCCGAACTTCGGCCTCTGGTCCCCCTTCTGCTTCCCAGCCCTGATGTGGGCTGGGGGAACATCCGGTCCTGAACTGGGGGTGTGCAAAGCCACCCCCTTAGACCTTTTTCCGGAGGGTGTGGGTGTCCAGGCATTCAGGCATGCCCACGTTCCCACATTTCGACACCCAGCTCTGGGCACATGGTCTGGGGTCACGGCCAGGTCCCCCGTGGCCCACATTCCCTGCCAGCGGGGCATACTCTGCATGCCACCTCCCAGGAAGGGATGGCGGCACTCAGGAATCAAAAATAACACCAACAATAGCTCACGTTGTGTGGCTCCTTTCCCTTCACACTTCACCACACATGCCCCTTCTCACCAGAGCTTCTGCAGGGCGTTCGGGTTGCAGCCGTTGTCCTCCTTTAGAGATGAGGAAGCTGAGGCTCGTTGGGGTCAACGGGAGTGTTTAAGGTCACTCCAGGGAGAGTGGCAGAACTCTCTCTGGGAGGGGAGAACTTCGGGGTGACCCTGCCAAACACAGGCCTGGATGACCTCCGGGGATCCTCCAATCCCTCAGGCCTGGGGGGCCAGCCCGGGACTATCCCACCGCTACACTGAACAGGCCCTTCAGCCGTTGCCAGCAAATGAGTCCCAGGGCAGGCTGCAGCCGCAGGCGGGGGGGCCCAGGGCCCGCCCGAAGCCTTGGGGGCAGGGGTGCAGGTGTGATGGAGCCTCGGGCATCTCTGGCACTTCACTCAGAGGGATCACGTGCAGGTGAGGGAAGCTCGCCTGCAGCCTGGCTGAGGACACAGGCCTCGATGCCGAGGGTGAGCTGTCAAAAAAGACCTTGTGCATCAGAGTGCGCCCCCAAGTCAACACCACTGTCACTCCTTACCGGGCCCACTGGCCTTGCCCAGCAGTTCAGGGACACTGGGTGTCTGTGGCATGCAGATGTCCTCACCAGGGCATGCGGGCTCTGGCCTTGAGGAAAATATATTTTATTGCACCCAGCTGCTTCCTGGGTCCCGAGAGGTTGCACGAAGCGGCCCTCGGATCCACTCTTGCCATCGGGACACAGGCCAGTGGATGAGTCGACCTCACAGCTCCCCTGCCAGGAAAAGCCTCCGGGCCTCTCAGAAACATCCTCTAGCAGGCAAACTCCTGCAGTTTCTTCTGGGGAAGCCAGCCTTCACTTCCAAAGCGCCTCCTCTTTACAGAACTGTGGCTCCTCACGGGAGTGTGACAAGAGCACATTGTGTCCTCCGCTCTAGGTCATTTGGGTGCGGGGTCAGCTAAGGTGTAAACTGCTTCCTGGGTCACCATCCATGGCCCAGTCACCGACCGCCCACAGCCCTGAGGAGAACAGAGGCGGTGGGGTGGCAGATGGGGAAGCAATCAGCTGGGAGGGAGTGGGATCCGTCCCACGCAGGAGGCGAAGACAAGCAGTGGGAGAGGGGAGGTGGACGTGACCAATGTGACAGCAAAGCAGGCCGTGAGGGCATCGCGCCACCGTGGTCTGACGGTGTGCCCGGGTTTGGGTAGTCTGAAACTATCCAAGTGTTTACCAACAATACATACATCAAATTGCAGCACATTCATACACTGGAATGCCGTGTAGCAGGTAGATGCCTGGGGGGGCTGGAGGGAAGGTGGGGCCCGAAAGTGAGGAGTGACAGAGCTGCACCCGAGGTGTTGGCGACTCTGAGGATGGCTCCGGGGGTGGCAGCCCCGGCTCTTCCTGAGGAGGTGAAGGTGCGGAGCGGGTCGGAGGCCCTGGGAGCCAGCACCAGAAACACAGGGGCCACCTTAGGCGAAGAAGGAATCTGTAGGGAAACTGCTGGGGCATCCACAGAACTGGCAGGAGATCTGGGGAAACTGGGCTCGGAAAACAGGTAGGAGCCAAGAGAGGCCGGAGAGCTGCCGACGGGCCGAGAGCACGGCACAGAAACACCCGCCGTTGCCAGGAGAAATCTCCCGACTGTTCTGCATCTTGGCACCTTTCCTTCAAGGGTCTCAGTCCCAAAGGGTAGGGACTGAGATTCCATCTCCGCGCTGGCTGCCACAGGGTGGCGAGCAGGACCCCCTGGCTCACGGTGTCTGGGGGAGGGAGCCTGGAGGTCTCAGGGGCAGACGTCAGCTGTCCTCCCAGCGCCCTTACTTGGCTGGACAGCGGCTTCCCCGGGGGAGGAGCAGCCCCTCTTCCAGGTGTTTTGTCCCCGCCCCCAAGCTATGGAAAAGTTCAAGAGTGTCCTGCGGGACAGGGCGAGGGGGAGGAACAGGTTAATGTTTTGGGTGCCACTTTTTCCAGTGTCACTACCTTCTTTCTTTCTATGGCTTTTTGGGAGAATGTCTTGTTATCATCTGTAGTTAGAGAGATCCCACTGTGTACTCTACGGGGTAGGGTAGGGGAATTCTGCACAGAACTTAACGAGGGCATCTCTGAAAAGGAGTTTTGTGATCTGTGTTTTCCTTTATTATTAACGACGTTGGATGAATTCACGGGCCACGCACTTTGTCTGCCACCGCTAGTTTAGAATCAGCCTGGTCAACCAGTGTCACAGAAGACATGAGCATGTGTGGTACCAGCCAGGGGTGGGAGAAGGGGCTGAGTATTCCATGTGTAACTTATTAGAGGATGCCATCAACTGTAAGACCCATCATCAATTTAACACAGTTTTGCAGAAAAAAGAAATGTCACATCAGATGATACAATTTTTAAAACAAATAATAGTGTATATTTATTAAAATGACATACCATTTTCTTCTTTAATACTACCACCCATAATCAACTCTAAGTTTTTTTTTTCACATTCAGCGTCTAAAGCTTCTTCCTAGTTGAGGCAAACATTGTCAAAGAAATGTAGATGCATGGAGCCTGTGCCCATGAACTTGACCTCCTGAGCATACTTCGTAGAGCTAGCTAATACGCCAGGTTTTCCACGCCTTTCCTATTTGGTTACACTGATGCCTCCGCGTTCTCTATGACTGAATTACACGTCACTGGAAGTTGGGAAGCTGGCCAGACACTTGACGGATGGACGTGTGGTGACCAGCGATAATCTGCCACCAGGCTCCAACCAGCCCCAGCAGCCTCCGCAGCACCCAATTCTGTGATCTACGCGGAGAGTTTGGCTGATTTTGCACAGCCCCCTAATGACAACCACGTCACGCCTCGCCCCTCTTTTTGCTGCAAGCAAATTTTGGTTGACATCAATGAAGACACAAGCCAACCTCAGAAACATTCAAAAGTAAAGTGTGCATCTTATTTTTCTTCTAATTATTTACTAATTAAATGTTAAATGTATGCATGCCCCTGTATATATGTATGTGCATATGTGTGTGTGTGCTTGTGCGTGTGCGTAGCCAACATTTATTGAGCATCTACTAAGCACTAAGTTCCATGTCAGGGACTCTCCTCCATTCATTATCTCTAATCCTCATAGCAATTCTGTGAGGTAAGTAATGTCATCCTCACTTTAAAGAAATGTGAGATTCGAAGAGACAAGATAGCTTGACCACCACTCTCATTAGTGGCAGAATCAGGATTCGAATCCAGCTCTATCTGGCTTCAAAGCCCATGCACTTCCTACCCTGCCTTAAAAGGCACAAATGTCAAAGATGGCGAGTCTCTTTTTTCGGCACTAAACTCCATGCACCTCTACAGGGCAAGACCTCAAACTGTCGCCCAGCCTTGCCTGCTCCGACTCTAAGCGTGGATGCCTCCACTTATGAAGAGGTTACTGGCAGGTACAATGGAGACATTTACTTGACAGTTGAACTACGTTAAAAATAACAACAAGGTATTTACTGCTAATCCCGTTAAGCTCCCTTGAGCTGTGTACAAGCTGAGCAGGGGAGGGCATGTTAATTGGCCTGAGCTAAGGTTGCTGTTAAAATCTCCCACATTTTCCCTCCTCAGCCAGGGCTTGGTGTCGCTTTTTTTAGTGTCGGTTGGTACAAAGCCTTAACTTTTTTTGGGGTAAGACAAACAGTCATAAAACTGATGTGCTAGCTGTCAACAAAGCAGCTCGGTTTGGGCCCTGAAAATGTACTTCTTTTCATTAGCGGCGGCCTAGTCCAGAGACAGAAGGTGCTCTAGAGAGGGGCTGACGTGCGGTACCAGAGCTCAGGGGGGTTGGTTTCGGCCAGCCTCTGCTGTACCCACGGGTCTGGTCTGGAGCTCCGACAGGCCTAAAGACGGGTAGGGGGTGGGAGAGGCCATTCCCTGATGGTAGACAGAACGATCCTAAGCTACCCTGGGCAAGTAAGAGCTAGTCTGGGTGTTCAGAACTTCCAAAGGAACGTGTTCCTTTATCTCCCTCAAGTGTGGGGTTTAGTCTAGCCATTTGTGAACTCTTTACCACCAAAAACCCATTTTATAATCTTCCCCCCACAGCCCTCTTCTTTCAAAGGACTTTAACCCACCAAGCTGCAGTCTAGCTTTTTTAATTCTCTGTGAATGAGATATGATCAGCAGAAAAAAGATTTCCAGCCAAAAACAAAAGAATTTGAGATTCTAATCAGTCTTTCTGGGCAAACTTAGTTGGGTAAAATATGATTTTCCTTAGGCATTTTTCCTGAAATGTGAAAAATAACTCTGTGGTCACAGTTACTACCTTTTTAAGATAAGTTCCCAGGGCTCTGGAGACTTGGATT
>PVKM010045885.1:0-11825 GCA_004027735.1 Carollia perspicillata
TTCCCTATTTTACACCTTTGCATTTTCCAACATATTATATACTTTTGTGCTTATTATTATATCTCCCCCAATTAGAGTATGAGCTCTATGATAACAAAGGTTTTTGCTATGCTTGGGGCTGTTTCCCTTGCACTTAACGCATGGTATATACTCAATAAATATTTATTGAATAAGTGGATGAATGGGTAAGAATGATTAAAGGCATGGAGGGAAATGAGAGGGTCGAATCCAAATTCACAATATGACAACAATCACAACCCCTTATCTGCTAATATTGGACTCTGGCCTCATCTCCTAATACTCCACTTATACAGCCCATGCTTCAGCCAAGACAGAAGGTGCTCCAGAGCTCCCAAGACAATGCCAGGGCTTTGCAGGGAGTTTTTTGTCTAACTGCAGTAAGCAGTAAAACTCAGCTTTGTCTCATCAATGGGTCATGTTGTGGATATACAGGGAACTGACTTTTGATGTTAATTTTATTCAAAACCGTTGTCTTTACAGGTAGGGCAAATGACTTACAAGTAATTAGCTTAAAAATGGATAGAAAGGAAGAAGCTAAAATCTGCTTCATTGAATAAGTGGTAGCTTCTAATTGGTAAATACAACATCACTGCCCTACTGATATGTAGGGAACAGGACAACCACTATTGTTTAAAGCCAATTTCAAACATCTTAAGAGGAAGACGACACAGGAGAACCCCATAAAGAGGTCGTTCCCCAAGTCTTAACACAGACTACTGCCCCGAGTGCTCAGCCTTCCTTCCTGAAGACCTGCGTTGGTGGGGAGAGACAAGGACAAGGGGGAATCTCCGCCATGGGGACATGAGAGCGCTGTGTTTCTTCCCTGAGTTTCGGTGTCCTAATCTGTCAAACAGAGTATCTTGACGGAGAAGCAAACACAGCAGTTTAACTCGAGTTACCCCCACTCTCCCCGATCTCCTTTGTGCACCACTGAGCCGCGTCTGGGATTCAGCCCACTCTACAAGGCAGACAAATTTCCACTGCTGTTTCAGGTGGCTTCTCATGGAACTTCTATTTGGATTAATCAACTATTTGATTTTTTACTATCTCATATAAGTGTTGAATGTTTTCTTTCTTTTAATTCATACCACTTTGCACATTTTTATTTTCCATAAAGTTTCAATTCAAGATGAGCTCACTTTTGTTCATGACCTTAGGGGGCTGTGCTTCACACTTAATTGGTCAGTAAGAATAAAGGCGTTATTTGTTATTCAGATTCCATCATTTGGTATATTACCACTTTTACTTCATTTGGAGCACCCTACGCTTCATTTGGAGCATCTATGATTTCCCTACTTTAACTGTAATTGTACGTAAGGTGAAATTAATGTCATATTTTTGTGCATACATATATGTATCCATGTGTAAATATAAAATATATACACATGTACTTTGTATGAGTATGAATATATTGATCACACTGGATTTTTTATGTGTTATAATGAACAGACTCATATTCTTGTACCCACTCTTGTTGGTTTCCTGACTTTTAGGTCCCTAAATCACTAGTCTGCTTTTCAGTCTTATTCATATAATGATAAGCAAGAAAATGAAGTTCAATCATACACTGAGTAGGAGAGAAATGAGAAAGTCTCTAAGATAAAAATGAGTCCTGCTATTAACCACCTGATCTGCCCCGTCCCTTGTTTTCATAGTTACTGTATGTCATTTTCATCCTTTTATATCTCTCTTCTTTCATACATCATGCTCCTATATAACCCTGTAATCATAAAGTGAAAAATAATATTACACTACCTGTATAATCTCTTACAAATGAATTAGGCTTCTTTGGGATCAAGTTTCATGGAAAACTGGTAGTTTTCTAGCAGATCTACTCCCAGAACTCTAAAGTTACTAAATAAACAAGATAAGATTTAATATCCACAGTAATACTTTGCTCCTTCCCAGAGGCCTGTCTCTTCTCATACTGCATTAGTACACTCTTTCAAGCATCCTTGAAAACTAGACTATTTACACCCTACTCATATTGAAAGATTGCTATCTCGAAAAATAAAATAATAAAAGTCTTAGTCCCTCAGACTCATCCTGAGGTATTACAAAATACTTACAGAATATTTTTCTTTATTTTCTTTAATGCACTGAATACAAGTATTAAAAGTAAAACCAAATAAATTTATACAACACTAAGAAATGCTGTATTTCAGATTCAGTGTCTTAAAAAATGTTTTCCACAATCACAGATATTAGATGAAGCATCCTGATCCAAGATGTGAAAAAAAAATCTGGCAATTACAATCAGAAGTGGGCTTCTTCAAGAATGGTAATTTCTGCTAAGGATATGCATTACTACTGGTTTACTGGGGAGGGGAACAAAAAGTTATGTCAGTCAACATTTAATTGCATAATTCTCAAGGATGACAGGAAATAGGAGTACCCCTTGGATAGTCCAACATTAACCATGTGCCACTGCCCTAAGGTCATACAAAACTTTCTTACAGAATAGACCTAACAACGTCAGCCAAATCAAGGACTGTACTTGCCACCAGAAATGAAGGAAAGCTCGGCAGTGCTCACTTCTAACCACTGCAGTGTGACCAGCAACTGTTGAACAGTTCCTATAGCTACCGCCACGTGAGAGTGGCAGGATGGCGCGGGATGCGCAGGATGGATTCTGCAGCGAGAGCACAGGGATACACGCTGGCTCTGGCACTGCGCAGTGTCTCATCGTCTTTCAAATCAGAGGATCTTATCTTAAGGCTGCTGGGAGGAGTCCAAGGGATAATTCTAGTAATATGTTTAGAACACTGACTGGTACCTAGTAAGTACCTCGTAAATATTAATATCCGCCCATTGATCTAGATATTTTGATGGGAAAAGTGTGGCAACTATAAATTCCTAAACTTTAACAAAAAGTGAATGGACAGGCTGACTACAGAACAACTTAATACAAAAAGAATAGCTAAAATGTTTGTGAAATGGTGAAACTATACACTTCTTTTTTCAACCAATGAAAACACTAGTATACAGCAAATATTCACTAATAGAAATAACAATCATAATATAACCTGAATACTATTATCTTAAGTAAAGAAGTTCATCCAATGTACTTTGGATCTTAATTTAATTCATTACAAAATGTGGCTGAATTTTTATTTAGTAAAAACCTAGTTTTTATATGAAACTGAAATTTATGTTAAATCATAGGTGTGACTTGGCCCTAAACTTTCATTAAGAAAGGCTTTACATTCCTCAGAGTAACATGATTACTAGCAAAGGGCAAATACTTACAGAAATAGTGAAAGGGGTGAGCTTTCTCTTATTAATGGCTCTTTCATCAATTGTATCTGGTTCAGACAAGTTGATCATTTTGCTAAGGAGAAAATGAGAACAATTTAATCTAAGATTCCTGGAAATGTTTTTAGTTTATTTTTTCAAGCAGACAAAATAGTTAAATTTTGAAAAGCAATAATAATCTATTTCTTTACAATATTATACTGTAATTCATGTCAGGGACTTAATTTAAAAAATCTAGCCCTGGTGGGTATGTCAGTTGGTTAGAGCATCATTCTGATCCACTAAGGTTGTGAGTTTGATCCCCAGTCAGGGCACATACAAGAAGCAAGCAATGAATGCATAAGTGGAATGACGAATAGATGTTTCTCTCCTTTTTGTCTCTTTCTCTCCTTTCCTCTCTAAAAATAATTTTTTTAATCTAAAAAATAGTCCTTAACCTAAAAAAAACTATCACTCACTACAATAATAACCTTAGCATTTCCTCCTAATTTTTAAAAATGGTCCTGCATTTTCTTTATGTGAGTCTTGTCTTTATTTCATTTAATGATCATCTACATGCAGCATTAAAGAAATTCTTGAGAAGCCAATTTTCATTCAGTGGATTTAAGTCTGTTAAAATTACTGTTGTTGCAGAAAGATAAGAAACCAGAGACTTGGTCTTTCTAAAACTTCAATAATTCAAACATTTTATAAGAAATTAATATAAATTTTATATTTATATTTTAGAATATACTTTGGAAATACCCATTCAATTCATGATAGGAATTTCCTCTCAAGGTCAGAGGAAGAGACCAGAACTGTAGGCGGAGGCCACAGTATATATTTTTCCTTTTTTTGTTCTGAGTCGCTGGGCCCCATTTTCACAGTCTGTATTCACGCTGCACATCAAGACGAAGCGAGCTTCTGCCCTCCTGCTCCACGGGAGGTTTCCGTTTTACCTGAACTTGCCTCAGGACACCTGCATCACTGTTTGCCAGAGGCAGCACCCCTGTCAAACTCCTCACCTGACACTGCCCCTTTCCCCCTCCCCTGTGAGGAGGGGGCGCAGCCGCAGGGGCCTCCCTTCTATGCACCTCTCATATCTCTTCACCTCGCCAGACCAGAGTCTGACTCCACAGGGTCTTCTCTGCCCCCTGATTCCACCAAGCCTGTGCCCTTGAACGGTTTCACTGTATAGTAGGCAGGCAGAGTGGGACTCATTCATCTAATCGCAGTGTATTTTATATGTAATGTCCTAAAAACTAATACCCTGTATTCACGGGTGGGTTTTTCTTCTTTTCAAGTAAAAACAGAAAAATGACCAAAGGAAATATGCCAGGATGTTAATTATGGCTACATATGGGTGAGAAGAATATTTTTGATGATTCTTTTCTTCTTTGTAAGTTTGTGCATTTTTATAAGCTTAAAAACACACTTGCTTTGTCCCAAACACTATGCTGGGACACACAACAAAGACAAGACATGGCCTTCGAGAGTTTACAATGGAGCAAGCAGAAACAGCAGAGTCAAAGATACGACAAGGTTGAACTATATTAATGTCATCTAAGTACAAATGAGGTGTATCTTTCTTCTTTATTTCCTCTTGTTCCTGTCCCAGTCGATAATCAATACTCCCTTATTAAGAAGTAAAAAAAGAAACCCTGTGAACATTTAAAAATGTATCAGAGGATTAACTCAAGAGTTTCCTGGCATTATTAAGGTAATAGAATAAAGAGATATCAGAAAATTAAGAAATTAATTTGAAGGAAAATTCTAGGAAACATATGGTACCTTCATGTTCTATGTGATATAAATTCTTCAAAACCTGTGTAGCTACTTGTTAACGGATTCCAAAAGACAATGGATTTGCTGAACTGCAATGTGCACTGAACACTCTTCTAGGAGACAGTAACCCAGTGCTCAACTCACCAAAGAAGGATGCCGTCTGCAAGTGATTTGAAAAGACTGTCGTCGTTGGGGTTCATGGGTATGAGGTGCTTACAGTCAGGGTCGTTCTCCAGGGCTTTGTTTACCCAGTTAACAAAAGCCACTTTTTCTTCCTCTAAAAACAGAAAATCTTAGTAGCAAACCTCATGTGACAAAATTCATTGCAATATAAAAATATTTTTGTTCAAACATTATAAATGCCAATTATTAAAACTCTACTAAAACACTAAAGGGTTTCTGAAGGGCTTAGGAAAAGAAGAAAAGGGGAATTCACTCCACTTTTTCATCTGTTATATTGCGGAGGAGTAAGATATGTATCTTAAATGAGCACACTGAATATTCAGTTTTATTCTCCAATCTTTCCAAATATATATTGCTTCTGAGAACAAATGCATCAGAAGCAAACCACCAGAGGCCAGATACACATGCACACGCACGAACACACAAGGGGAAAAATATGAAAAACAAATATCCATAACAATAAATTCCATCCCACCATAACCTCTGAAAAATTTACAGAGTTGTTATTTGGGACTTACAACACAAATACTGATTCCAATCAAGAGTTATTCAAATGAATAAAACCGGTTCACTTCTGTGGCACTTCTGTAAGAAAACCGGCACAAATCGAGATACCAGTACTCCTCTCAGCCACTTCCACCCTCATCTGCTCAACACACGGCTTCTAGCGCGGGTCCCTTGATCGCTAGGCAGAAATGCTGCTGTGCTAATACAGCAGGGAAGGAACTTTGGCAGGTAACCTCAAAATTTTTTAATTCATCTCACTCACACACACACACACACACACAACACAGAGTGAGAGAGAATCAGAAGGACATAAACATTTACTAATATTTCTCTTTTGTACATATCTGCCTTCTGATCTCCTTGCCTCACCATACCTCCTCAGGGACTTACAGTTTAGGGATTTAAAGACTACTAAGATATTGTACTATAATGATTAGATACAAGGAAATGAAACATAAGGGAGATAAACACATCACAAGAGAGAGATAAGCAATGTTTTGAAGAATTTTAAAAAAAGGAATAATCACTTCTGGTTGGGGTAGGTCAAGAAAAGGCTTTATGGAAAAGGTACTCCTTCAAAGACAAATGTTTAACTTGTGAAGAGGGGCAGGGAAAGGGGGGATGTTGTGTATTTTACTCTAGATTATAGTTACATGATTGTGTCACACATAAAAACGTCAAACCATCTACTTAGGAACAGTGTACTTCATGTACTTTACCAGATGTGTCTTACACCTTAATAAACAATTTTTTTAAATGTACACTGATAGACATCAGAGAAGCGGTTACCTCTGGGGAGGAGAGTTCCTGTTCGAGACCTGAGGGAGCTACTACTCGGAAGACAGAAATGCTACATCGTGGTCGGGCTGGCAGCTACATGGACGTAACTGAAGGATGTATATACACATGTGAAAATTCACTGAGCTGTACACTTAAGATTACATAACTCTGCTAAATGTATATATTACCTCCATAAAAAGATATTTAAAAAACAAAAGAAAAAGGAAGAAGCCTTCTCCTTAGCATGGACAGGCAGAATGTATTTGCTTGTAGTCAACAAGCAAATACATTCCAAAAAATGGAGGTACTGCTACACTTCCTTAGCGGGGAAAAGATTAGGAGAAAATGCAATGGGTGGGAGAGGTACGTGTATATCGTTAGAAGAAAATCCAGTTAGAAAGGAAAAGAATCAAGAGGATACTTAACAGATTTAAATCTTAGGGAAAGAAAGGAGAAAAAGCTACAGCAAGTTTCTGTGAAAATTTTTAAGAGCATGTTCTCAATATGTTATGTTAACATGAACAAAAGGAACTTGGCCAAAGGTTCTGAGACATCTCGACCCTGTGCGGTAAGCTTAAAAGGGGGCAAGGCATCTCATCTTAGAAGTTAATGTGGCTGGATTTCTCACTGGGCAACAATCCAATGATTCTATCAGATCAAGCAAATCAGGTACTGGGCTCTCTAGTCTCTTAGTAGCTTGATAAAAGGTCAATCAGCAATCTCAGCTCCTGGAAAACGGAAGGGAAAAGTCCCTGCGGTAAACCTCTCCGTGTATTCCTAGATCAGGTTTACGGGGAAACTCACTTTACCAGCCAGGATGAAAAATCCATTCAAAGGTTATGATTAAACACAGTCAGCACTGAAACTAAGTAATATTCTTTTGTTGTTTCTAATCTCTTTGCCGTGTACTGCAACCTGACACATAGTAGGAACGCACTGGTTTCCATGATTCTAGGATTTTTCACTCTGGCATCTCTGAAGTTGAGATACATTTCAAATGTGAAGGCACACTATAATTTAGTCTGATTTTCCCTCAACAGTACATAAAACGACAGTGTGCATTACAATAAATGGCATCTGAGATTTGATGAATGGGAAACCCGTTGAATGAATCAATGACTAACAGATCAAATGTGGCGCAGGTTACCTGAATAAGAATGCTGTGTGCCCTCACTGGAAATGGACGAAGTTCCCCCAATAGCGGTAATCCCTTCTCTCTTGTTAATTATTTTTCGGAATGTTTTGCTGATGTCTTTGCTTTTTAACTCTTGCATTAGCTGAAATGGGATAAAAGTAAAATTGAGCCTTGATCATAGAAAACTTTGCAACATGAAGGAAAATGACACAGACTTGTTCATGTGTTTGGAATAAACACTAACCTGGCATTCTTGCACTTACTGCTTGTGTTCACCAACAACCTTCATGTCATTTTAACAACAACACACAACAGACACTGTCTGCATTCCAACCACTGGAAGAAATGCTGTCATAACCGAGCCTAAATTGACCACATTAAAACTATTCTAGGCTTGCCATGATTTTTTGTACTGAAACTAAAGACTAACTAACTACATAATAGAGTTTCAAATGCCTTGATGCAGGTGTTTTCCTGTCGGAACATCTCAAATGTACACATGTTAACATAAGTAAGCCAACTCTTGTAGGCTTCATCCAACCACTCTCTCACTGGACTTTCTAGACGTCGGTTAGACTGAATTCAATCAGTTGTCCAAGCTGCAGCCAGAGTGAGTTTTGAAAAATGCAAATCTGACCGTATCACTTCGCACTCTGTTCCTCCCCTATTATTGACTTTCTACTGCACTCAGGCTAAAACCAGAAATCCTCCAAGACCCTGAGTAACCTGACCCCAACTTACTTCTCTAGCCGTATTCCTTTTCCCTTCACCAACTCAGCTCCAGCCACGGTGACTCTCTTCCCAAGTTCCTGAGACTATCTACCACCCCCAAAGCCACAGAGCCTCGAACAGGCTATCGCCCCTGCCTGCCTCCCACATTATTCGCACATCACTCATTTCCCTCATCCATCCCTTTGATGTGTTCAGCTCTCAGCTCAACTCTTTTTCACTTCTAGGACACCTTCCCTGAGCGCCTGGGTTCTCTAACCTCCACACCAAATTCTATGCCTTGTACTATAAACTCCCAAGGAGACCTGTACTGCTCCATCACAGCAATTGTCACAGTTGCCTTGCATCCATTTTTGTGATTGTCTTCCCCACCACATGCATACTCCATGAAAGTAGGGACCACATCTTTTTTTGTTCAACACCTTATTATTCAGAGTGCCTAGAAGAGCTCCTGGCAAGAAAGGAGCACAAATATTTGCTTAATGAATAAAGCATGCAAACCCAGAAAACTTACATTTCATGAATATTTATTTACTTATATTAATGGTTATGTTTTCATATAAAAGATAGAGTCATTGGTGGTGGTGTTGGAAGGAAGGCACAGCCCTTGCTCAACTGCCAGCTGGCCACAGCGGCTCAGCCCGTCATCTCTCTTGGCCTGACGGGTTTGAAATACCTGCCATATTTCAGTTCTACAGTCCGGTATTAAGTTCTACAATCCATTTTTCTTTTATTGGTTGAGTCATATGTTATTTTTCCATCTTGTTCAGTTCTTTGAGTCCTGAGCTAGTTTAATAATGAAACAGTGGCCCGGCTGGTGTAGCTCAGTGGATTGAGATGGGCCTGCAAACCAAAGGATCTCAGTTCCATTCCCAGTCAGGGCATGTGCCTGGGTTGCAGGCCAGTTCCCAGCAGAGGGCGCACAAGAGGCAACCATACATTGGTATTTCTCTCCCTCCCTCCTTCCCTTCCCCTCTAAAGATAAATAAATAAAATCTTTTTAAAAATAATGAAATAGTGCTATCATAGCTAGCATCAAAATTTACCTGGTGGCCCTTGTGAAACTGAAGATGTGGCTTATCACAAGGAAATAACCAGTTCTAGAAGGTACTGATTCCATACTTTAGCTATTTCAGGTCAAAAATATTCCATTTCTCAAGACCAATACTAAGATATTAAACTATTCTGCATGCAGAGAAAGTCAATGGGCACTGAATATAACTTTGGTTTTACTAGAGCATGAACAGTTAATGTTCGTGAAGACTGACTTCCATACCAACAATTTGAGAAGGATGTTTTTCTTATGTTTTAGGAATGAATGTGGACAGAGTTGTTATCATCATCATCATCATCATCATCATCATCAGTTTTAAAGCAGCCATTTTTCTGGTGTCTGCAGCCAGATTTAACCAAGAGACAGTGGCATTATTAAAATTCTTCTCAACTCAGTATGAGCAGTAGCCAGGAGAAGGTTAGATTACTTACAGACACAAATTCTTCAAAACTGATTTTGCCATCTTTGTTGTTGTCGGCAACTGCTAGAATTTTCTCCACGATCTCACGCACTTTGTAGCCAGGCAGAGGAAGGCTAGCTTCCTTAAACAGGTCCTGCAGTTCATAGTCACTGACATACCCACTGTTGTCAATATCTGTAAGATAAATTATGAGCTGTCAAATGTCGATTGTAGTGTGGCTCAGTTGGTTGGGTTTTATTCCCCAAAGCAAAAGATTGCCAGTTCGATGCCAATTGGGCACATGCCTAAGATGCCAACTTGGTCCTGGGTTGGGGCACATGCAAGAAGCAACATGTCAATTTTTCTCTCCCTCTTTTTCTTCCTCCCTTCCCCTCTCTCTCTAAAAAAAAAAGTAAAATCTTTAAAAAAAAAAATAAAAAATATCAATTGTACTCTGTCAGAGAGGTGCACTGAGATAGCTGTTCAGAAGGTTCACAGGCAGGAAGAACCTTTTGGGTTTGTTTCCCAAGTGACTGTAACCTTTTCTCCTGCACCCGAACTGTGCAATTCTATATGCTTTATGGAAAAAAATCATATTTACATGGACTTTTCCCCCATAGGACTACCATACGTATTTTACATTCGTAGTACAAACACTGCTCCGACAAATGAGAAACTCAGGTTCAGCACATGGCTGAGCTTCAAAGAACTGAGTACTGGGAAGTCTCGGCTACCTAAAGAAACACGGCAGCAACGGTCACGAGGGGGCATCCACCTGGACGTCCAGTCCTTCACAGAATTTACAAAATGGATCTGCTGGACCCACACTTCATAAAACATGTGCATGTAAAATACACGTAAGGCATTTCTGGTCTACATTTCACTTGGTGGCAGTTCTGTTTCATGTGTTAATAATTCAGTGCTTCTTCATAATGTATTTATGATACCATTATGTAGGCTGACTCATGTTTGATGTCATTTTGGGATTAAGTATTCAAGAAATAATTTCACACCTATATTTGCACTTTTGGAGATAGGTGTCCTAGTATTTTCATATAATCACTAAGACACCCTACCCTGGGTTCTTCCTAGAGACTGCATATCACTTATTGACACAGAACAAAAGTGACACAAAACACTTCTGCCCAGAGTGGCAACAGAGCTCTGGGCTGGCTGGTGAGTAGCCTGGGCCCACCTTTTACAGGATCTCATGGCTCATTTGGTAGTAGTTGCTTTGGTCTCTATATATTTTTTTTCCCTCACAGTAAAAGAGCTCTCCTCACTATAACAGAAGTAATAATAAAAATAGACATTTTTCTTTTAAAGTTTCATGCACAAGCTTTAAAGTTAATACTGTTTAGAGCAATGAAAAATGTCTAGCCTAGAATCTACCAATAACCCAAATATTGCTGTATCTGAAAAGTTAGTTAGAAAGCTAAATTGCTGGATATTGCAGTAATTAATACTGCTTTCTTTGAATTCAGACCAAAATTCATCATTTAGTATATCACCATATAGTCATTATTTATTAGATCACCAGCTCAGATTTGTTTCCTATAATTCTGAAGTAGAAAAATAGACTAGACTGTCTTACTTCTATACAAGCACTGTGGTAGGAAATACTTAAAAATAAACAAGATAAATGAGATAGAGGAAGAGTTATTTACCTGCTTAACCACCATGCTAAACTAACAAGAACAGTTCCAAGTTGTGACTCTGAAGCCAGAAAGATGTGTGTGCTTAAATCCCAGCTCCATCCTTATGACCTCGGTGGTTTGGGTGTGATATGACAAGAAATAACAGACACCACTTTATAAGCTTATATTTTGTGCCAAGATATGTTAAAGAATTTGACTTACTTTATCTCATGAAATCCTTACAACCTTGAATTAGTTAATAACGCTATTCTAATTTTTAAAATGATGAAATCGGGGCTTAGGTTAAATAACCATAAAGATCACACTTCCAAAAGAAATCAGACTTTCCCACAACTCAAC
>PVKM010045886.1:0-11960 GCA_004027735.1 Carollia perspicillata
TAGTTACAAACAGTAGACTGGATTTGGCGCATAGGCTGTATTGACCTGTGCATTGTGCTCTTCCTCCCTGTCAAAAATTGAAGAGTCTGAAATTGTGCACTACTTGCAAGCTAACAAGTTAGCCAGCCATAGTTTCATGGATGGTGGCAGGAGATAAGGACAGCTTATTACTCATGATAATAGCAGTAACCAGAATATCATCATTTTCTCTGGATCCCAAGCCCCAGTTCCAATAAAGCAGCTCTATGGGGACCAGATAACATCTGTACATACGTTATAAGAGAAGACCCCTACACTCAGGGAATATGAATCTTTTATAATTAGGAATAATTCTGCTTGACATTTGCCTTTGAGGGACACATCTTTTGTTAAATTCTTACCTGAGGATATGTTTATTGATGAGAGAGAGAGAGAGAGGGAGGGAGAGGCAAGGAGCGGGAGAGAAAGAAACATTGATGTGTGAGAGGAACATTCATCAGTTGCCTCCTGTTTGTGCCTTAACCAGAGATTGAATGCACAACCTGGATATGTGCCTTGACTGGGAATAGCACCTGCAACCTTTTGGTGCACGGGATGATGCTCCAACTAACTGAGCCATCTGGCCAGTGCATGACACTTTTTTATTATACTGGTCAATAAAGATAGCTATTATTTCACTGCAGAAGGACACACTGTCTTCCAAGGCTATTGTGTATACAAACCTTTTTCAAAACATAGCCTATATAAAGGCAGTCAGTGCCTCTTCTTGCAAGATGTTCAGAGAACCCCATCAATTTTATGCCTCCTTTCCTCCCCCATTCTCTGGTTTCAAATTGGTGGGCACAGATCCTGCCTAGTGATAGTGTCTTGTTTTCATTCATTGTGGATCTGAGGGGCTCCAGGTGTATTTTCTCAGGCTCTTTCTTAACTCAAGGCCAAGAATTCACAAATTACTGAATCCCAGGCTATGCATATTTCCCCCTCTAGATTCATAACATGAATTCTAAGCATGTGTTGCTCTCCAGTCTTCTCCCTTTCCACCTTGATCATCCTCTAGTTTTCAGAAGCAGGTGCACATCATTTGAAAATGTAATATTTGAAGACTACTGGTTTGTACAGGATGGCATAAACTCTTCTCCCTGCTCATTCTTGCGGTGCACAACTCTAAACGATGGAAAACACAAGAGGCAACCAAACAAGAACTCTGAAAGGTGGTAAGAGTAAGCCAGGCTGGTTTGGGACCCAACACGGGAGGAACAACTGACAGGATGTCTTACATCGCCCCTCACCTAAGGAAGAAGGCAACTCTGACCCCATGTTTCCTGACCCTTAATCTTGCAACAGATGGCCACCCATGAAGGCTCATTTCTCACAGTATAGAATGGGAATGCCTTTGACATGATCAGGTGAGCCCAGAGCCACTGGCAAAGGGGATTGATTTGAAACCCCACTAACAATAGGCAGCTGAGCAAGTACTCTCCTTTCCTGCTAGGTCTGCAATTACCCTCTCCTGCCAAAAGATACCGAGGAATCTTGGTGAAATGGAATGATGGAGATCCCTCCCCACCACCCTATCCCTGTAACAAGTGATCTTGCTGTGGAATGCTCTTCTTTCCTGCCGGACCTGAGGCTTCCTTCCTTCACTGAGAGATACCATGTAATTGAGTGGCACTAGCAAGAGGGACCTCACCACAAGAATTGGCCCAGCCAGGGAAGCCTCTTTGTCCTTGTGGCCTGAGACTTCCATCTCCCACTCAGAGTTACTGAGGCTTCTAGGGACCGTTGGCCAGAGTGACTGCCATGCAAATAGCCTGCCGTAGGAAGCCTGCTGGCCTGAGACTTACCTTCTCCACTGACAGGCACCCCCACCTCTGCTAGTAGGTTATCTTGGAAAACCCCTTCTGCCCCAATGGCAGCAGTGGAGACCAGTGGGAACCCAAGCAAAATTACACTGTGGACACTCTGAAAATTTAAACTGCCATTGGAACTGTAGCACTTAAAAACACTCTGGACTGCACACTCAACCTAAACAAGGTGACTGCATGCTAAATTAAAAAAAATAGAGTCTAGAGTCTTCTACTATAATAGGCAGATGTCTGCAATGCAATAAAAAATCACCTGTCACATCAAGAACCAAGAAAATCACAACTTGAAGGGAAAACACGGTGAACTAACACCAACATCAGATGAATCAGATGTTGGAATAATCTGACAGGATTTTAAAGCACCTGTCATAAAAATGTTACAAATCTTCTTGAGACAAATGAAAAAATAAAACTCCACAAAGAAATGGAAGTTATAAAAAGAACCAAGAGGGAATTATACAACTGAAAAATACAATAACAGAGAGAAAAAAAAAACGGTCACTGAATGGGCACAACAATAGAGTAAAGATTGTTGGGAACTGCCCTGCCTGGTTTCAGAAGCTGTAACCCCCCCCCATGGCTGAGGCTGAGTGAGCAACCTTGGGACCATAAACCACTAAGGAGACAAAGCTTATCTCCCTGGCAGGGGTGCTGCCTCTGCTCCTTTTACTTCACCCTGCCTGGCCCCCAATGCTTGATCTGTTAGCCAACGATCGGTAAGATACCTCAAGGGAGGGATGACCTAAGACAGGCACAATCACGGGGCCCCCAGGGAAGGACTTGAGGGGCTATAGAAAAGGGGTGATGGACCCTTGCCCCTCGGCTTTGATATAGCCTGAGTCCTCATTCTGTCTGTAAGAAGTCTCCTAATCTCTTGGCTGCCTTACTTCCCCTGCCTGACTTAAGCCTGAAACAATGCTGGAGATGAGTGTGGCCCTGTGCTGGAAAGGGGGGGGTTCCTTAGGGTGATTAGGCCTAAGAAAGAATGCAAAAAATCCTATGAAACCTGCTTTGCTAATACCCTCAATTTAAATGATAAAGGTCCAAGCCTGAAATGAGTTTGTTTCCCCAAAGTTTTATGGCCCTTAAATTATCTGACTGTAACTCAGAATAAGCCCTCAGAGTTCTCTGAATGTTATCTATCATTTAATCACTTCTGCCTGACAATGATTGATGAGCTTTATTTCTGTGCCAATTGAGCCCAATAAAAGCTTGTCCAGGCAAGGGTTGGGGTGATCTCCATTTGAGAGGGTGGCCGAGGTGCTCTGAGCTTTTTCTCCTCTTGAAAGAGAAACTGTGCCGTCCCTTTTCCTCCACAGGACTTGGTAGTCTGTGAATTTGTCCTGTGTCTCATCCACAATGTGGTGGACTCCACTAGCTGGGGTCCGCATCAAAAGATGAGCGAGGACAGGGTCAGTGACCGTAGTAGATCAGCAGAATGATATCTGAACAGGACAGGTCAAAAGAATATACCCAGTCTGACTACAGAGAGCATACTCCAAACAGGACGAAAGCATAGAAATACACATCAACACACCTTAAAATTAATGACTTAAAAACTAAAAAATAAAAATATCTTGGAAAGATGCTAGAGATAAACAATATAGTAACATCAATTTGATGTCAGATTTCTTATCTGAAATTATGGATGCCAGAGGGAAGTGGCATACATATTTCAAGTGGTAAGAGAAAAGAACTGTCAACCGTGAATTCTATGGCAAAACTATCCTTTGAGAGTGAAAATAAAGACATTATCAAGTAAAAACTAAACAAAAAGAATTTGTTGCTAGCAGATCTTTCTTTAAAGATTGGCTAAAGGAAATTCTTCAACCCTAATGAAGTGATGAAAGAAAAAGCCTTGGAGCACCAGGAAGGAAGGAGGGATGATGGCAAGAGCATAAATACATGTATGTATAGTAGATGATCACTTTCCTCATGATTTTTATAAATCATATTCGATGATTGAAATAAAAATTATAATACCATGTGATACTCAACAGTTTAAAAGAGTGGAAGTTAATGGTAGCCACATTTCACCTCAAATGGCAAAATGTTGACATCGGTAGACTGTGGTAAGTCGTGTATGCATATTGCAATACCCAGAACAATCACTGCAAAAACTATCCAAAGAGATAGTCAAATCACAATATGAATTAAAATGGAATCCCAAAAATGTTTAAGTGACCTGAAGGAAATCAAGAAAAGAGGAACAGGAATGACAGCCAGAGGAAACAAGAGGGATATTTTATAATGATAAAGGATCTATCTGCACTGAATGAGTATACACTAAACATCATAGGCTCCAAATAAATAAAGCAAAAATAAACGTAGCTGAATGAGAAATTAAAAATATCCACATTTATAGTTGGGGACTTCACAACCCTCTCTCAGAAAACTACTAGAACTATTAGACTGCAAATCTACAGGGAAATAGAAAATCTGGACAATACAACTTACAGGATCTAATTGATGTATATATAACATATCACCCAACAACAGCAGAATATTTTTCAAGCACTTCTGGGACATTCACCAAGATAAACTATAATCTTGGCCATAGAACAAACTTCAGCAGATTTACAAGAACTGAAATCATATAGTGTGTTCTCCCACCATAATGGAATCAAATTTTGAAATCAATAACAGAACAAAGGAAATTATAAATTCGTGGAAATTAAATAACACATTCTTGAATAAGTTGTTCTTTGAGGAAGTCTCAAAGAAAATGAGAATACATAGAACTGAATACTAATAAAAATAGACTGTATCTGTGGGATGCAGCTCAGGTAGTGCTCAGAGGGAAATTTATAGCAATAAATATATTAGAAATGAGGAAAGATCTCAAATCAGAAATTAATGAAATATAAATAAATGTTCATGGATTAGAAGATTCAGCATAGTAAAATATCAATTTTCCCAAGTTTGGTTGTAAGTTCCATGCAAATCCTATTAAAATCCCAGTAGGGTTTTTGTAGCAACAAATAAGCTTGTTCTAATGTTTATTAAAAAAGGCACAGACCCTAAAATATCTTAAATAGTGTTGACAGAATAAAATGGGAGGAATCATCCACACTCATACTGTAGCTTATTCTCACTTCACTAATCAAAACAGTGTGGTGTTGGTGGACGGATAGACATGTAGATCAATAGAAAAGAATGGAGATTTCATAAATAAACCCACAAATAAGCTTAACTGATTTTTTATAAAGTCAAAAGCAATTCCTTAAGGAAGGATAACCTTTCCAACAAATGGTGCTGGGGAATTTAGATATCCTTAGGCAAAACAAGCAAATAAACTAACAACAACAATAAACTACACCAGAAGTACACATGCAAAAATTAACTCAAAATGAATAGTGAATTTAAATCTAAAGTGTCAAAGTATAAAACTTAGATAAAAATCAGTTTTTTAAAGAAAAACATGCCATCCCTCTTCTTAATGTCTCCATCCCTTTATCCTTTTTAGCCCTGCGTTACTCAGTTTGGACATCCCCTCTGGGAAGTTGTCACTGGTCCAGCAAGTCTGGCTGGATTGGTCATCTGTTCCATGGGCATAGTAACATCACAGTGGAAAATTGTTTTTCCTCTGCTTGCTCAACATCTGAGTCTGTTCATGTGCAGGAAATTCCCAGTTAAATAAATGGGCTTTGTTTGGAACCATGATCCACTGCCTTCCTTAGAAACCAAGGAGGGCTGCTGCTGCTTCTTGGTACCACACCTTGACAACCTGGGTGCCATCTAGGATAGTGATTCTCTTTGGCCCAAGACTTTGAGTCGGGAGTGAGCAGTGGGAAGGGCCTGTGACATGAAGGACTCCCTCTTGTGCTCTTGGCAGCGGCCTCTCTTTCTGAGGAGTGGTGCTGGTGAAGATATCCAGAGAGGTGGTGTCTATAGTAGATGGATTTTGAGGGATTGAATGGTGGTCCTGTGGTCAGTCTTCCTACGTTTCTTCCTTTCTAGAGATTGTATGAGCTATGAGAGCCTTTCAACAAATTCCTTTTTTAATTAGCTAGAGTCAGTTGCTTTTGCTTGAAAAAAAATATTTTGATAGATTCAATCACCCTATCGTGGTATTGCCCTTTTGCCCACTTACTTGCCATTTTCTTACACCGGATCCTGAGTACGGGCTTTGTCTTACTCATCATGTACACAGCATACTTGGGTCTATTAAATTCTCAGTAAATAATGAAAATGTGCATGTCTTCCATTCTATTTCTCCATTGGTATGATAGTGGAAATTAGTCTGTGTCTGGCATTTGGTTGGGCTTTTAATTTTGCAGTGCTATTTATAAGGTTTGAATGTTTTCTTTACCTTCTTGAATATTTTATTGGAAATCCTGAAGAGTTTGTAAGCACCATTATCCTGAACAATAGTTTTCTTCCTTCACTCCTTTCTTCCCCTTAATACAAGTACATTTGACCTTCAACAACATGGGGGTTAGGTGCCCTGAGGCTGATGTTTGGTTCGCAGGCTGGTGCTCAATCCACTGAGCCACACCAGCCAGGCCATGACCCTGACAATTGGAAGCCTGCATATAACACTTGACTCCCCAGACTTAACTGGACACCTTAGCAGTAATACAAATAGCTGATTAACACATATTTTATATGTTATTTGTACTATATACTGTATGCTCACAGTACAGTAAGCTAGAGAAAAGAAAATGTTATTAAGAAAGTCATAAAGAAGAGAAAATACATGGACAGTATTTATTGAAAAAAAGTCTCATCTGAGTGGACCTGCACATTTCAAACCTCTTTTGTTCAAGGGTCAACTGTACTTAGTGATATGGATGGGGAACTCCTTTTATCAGGACAAAAAATAAGACTTTCTAATCAGCTGATGTGATAATCAAGCTGGTTGATTTTATGTATAATTTTCTTTCATCGTGGACAGTGTTATAATATTAGTACATTGATGTGTAATGTGCACACATACACGTATATATATGTATAAAGGCTACCTAATTGTGTCTCCTTGTTTGTGGTTGCTGCTGTTAAACCTATCATATTTCAGTTACTTAGGCTTAAAATCTCACTTATCTTGCCCCTCTTTTGGGGAATGCCAGTGGCTGCAAGTACCTTTTTAGTACCCTTTCCCTCTCCTCCGTTGGTATTATGAGTCAAGTTTTTATGAATTCTCTTGCACAGGTTTCCCTTTTACTGAAATGAAGCCAATCTTAACCAGAGCTTCTGGACACATCTTTCTTATGATACCTTGTAAAGCTTGATGCTATCTTGTGACTCCACCCCTAATTATATGCAATATTTTTTCACACTACCTATTCTTCCTGTTGTGGTTCTACCACTCACATATTACATAATAGGGTTTTTTAAAATAATCTTCTTATATCCATGTGGCTTATCTCTTCAGCAGTCTCGTTATGTTCAGATTCCACTGTTGACACAGAATGTACTGCAGGATGCATTCCCCGCTCGCCCTCCCTCGTTCAAAGCAGGGATATTCTGTTGTGTGACCGGCTACCTGCATTTTCTGGAGACTGTGTGATCTATCCCCTTGGTATTATGTACTGTTATTATTTGAGACAATTGGATGGATTTGAAAATGAAAGTATCAGTGGTCCTTCCTGTAGAGCTTTGAGAGGTAATGCATTTTAGGTATTTCATTGGGTTTTAGAATCATTATCAAAACACTATATGGTGTGGTGTGGGGGAAACCCCAAACCCCCAAATTTATTTATAAAAAATTGTATATTTATTCTTACATGTTTGAATTACAGCCACCTTCAAAGTACTCTCCATGTGATGCAATACACCTATCGAGACATTTTTCCACTGCTCAAAAGTTTTTGAACTTGTTGATTTTGATGTCTTTTAATGCTTCTGCCATTTTTTGGTTCATTTCTTCCACATTGGCAAAACAGTTCCCCTTTAGGATTGTATTCGTCTGAGGAAACAGACAAAAAGTCTCTTGGAGTGAGATTGGGTGAATAGGGAAGGTGGCGCATGATGGGGGCATGGAGTCATGCCGTTTTTGGTGAAAAACAGCTGAAGACAAAAAGTCTCTTGGAGTGAGATTGGGTAAACAGGGAAGGTGGCACATGATGGGGGCGCGGAGTCATGCCGTTTTTGGTGAAAAACAGCTGAACACTCAGCGCGGTGTGGGCAGGTATGCTCGTAAATCACCCATCGTGAAACAGACAAATGCAATGAAAGAATTTCCAAAAACAATTCAGTGAAGCCCAGAACAGCCTCTCGCAACAAACCAGCTTGTGCACTGATACAAATGGGTTCCTAGGACACCTCTCCTTGTGAGGAAAGCCTATACTACAAGGGGCTGTCCTTCCAGAAGATAATTCTGGTTTTTTTGGGGTCCCCCCTTGAAATGCTATAGTGTTAATTTTCTGCATCATACAGCTACCCGTAGGTGTATTTATGGTTATAAAACACATGTTTGTTTTTTCTTTTTAAATAATGCCTTGGTGCTTTGTTTGTATGCTTTGAGGATTTTATTTAAATTATCATTTGTTTTTTACTCACTCAGTCAATGCTCCGAGGGAGAGGAGGTTGCTATAAACATACATTCTATGGCATCGAAAGCCATCGTTGCATGGAAACCACCCCGAGCTTAGCATGTGCAAATAAATGTGTCTTCTGTTGGCGGTGAGTAAAAATCAATGGCCGTGGAGACCAAATATGTAATGATCTGTAACAATCAATCTGCCTAACACTGTACTCAAATATACCTAAAGCTTTGATGTTTCTGTAATTATTTCCTTTCCTAATGTTATATATTTATGCATTTGGTTGTTTTTCATGACCTTTTTTTTTTTAAAATATTTTTATTTATTTATTTTACTTTTTAGAGAGAGGGGATGGGAAGGAGAAAGAGTGGGAGAGAAACATCAATGTGTGGTTGCCTCTCGTGAGCCCCCTACTGGGGACTTGGCCTGCAACCCAGGCATGTGCCCTGACTGGGAATCAAACCGCGATCCTTTGGTTCGCAGGCCCGCGCGCATCCACTGAGCTACACCAGCCAGGGCTCATGACCTTTTTTATCAGAGACTTGTCAAGATTCTTAGTCTTTTTTAATCACTTGATTTTAGCTTTGTGAATCCTCTTCATTATATTTTTATTTCCTTGTTCACTATCTACTAGTATTTTTGTTTCTCTGTTCTTTTTCTAACTTAAATTGGACCATTAACTCATTAATATTCAATCTTCTCTAAGTTTTAATTTTAAATTTCTAAGTATTTCTTTAGCTACATTCCATAGATTTTATTAGTTAATTATTGAATTGTAAATATTTTCTAATTTCCATTGTGACTTCTTTGTAACTCATGGGTCAAAGAAATATTTATTTAAAAAATTACAGCCTTGGCCAGTGTGACTCAGTTGGCTGGAGCATTGTTCCATAACTGAAAGGTTACGGGTTTGATTCCTGGTGAGGGCACATGCCTTAGTTTCAGGTTCGACCTCGTCCCACCGTGCAGCCTCTGTCTGGGTGCATGTGGAGGCAGCCAGTCGATGCTTCTCTCTTGCATAGGTGTTTCTGTTCTCTCTTCTCTCTCTCTAAAAAAGCAAGTGAAAAAAAATGTCTTCAGGAGAAGATTAAAAAAAAATTACACCTAAGTTAGATTTTAGGGGTTATGTTTTGTTATTCACTTTCAGCAAAATTGTATTATTGTTACATGGTTTATACATGATTTCTAATATAGATTATTTAACTTATTAATTAAAAAATATGTTTTATTATAATGCTGTTACAGCTGTCCCAATTTTTCTCTCTTTGCCTCCCTCAACTCAGCACCCCACACTCCCTCAGGCAATCCCTCCACCATTGTTCATGTCCATGGGTCATGCATGTAAGTTCTTTGGCCACTCCATTTCCTATACTGTACTTTACGTCCTAATGCCTATTCTCTAACTACCTATTTGTACTTCTTAATCTCCTCACCTCTTCACCCATTCCCCCACAACACCCTCCTATCTAAAAAGCATCAAAATGCTCTCCGTGATGGGATTCTTAGGATATATTACCTGTAGTGGAATCATTGGGTTTTGACAGTTCCAGGTTTAACGTTTTTAGGAAATATATTACTATGCTTTTTCTATGGACTTCATGAAACTGGATCATTCGGTATGCATTTTAATGTCTGTTTTTTTCCTCAATAAAATGTTTTTGAGGTTCATCTATGTTGTTAGGTATATCAGTAGTTTGTTCCTTTCTGTTGTATGGCTTTACCACCATTTGTTTATATATATACCTCTAGTTAAATATTTGAGTTGTTTCCAGGTTTTAACTGGATTATGAATAAATTAGTATATAAATCTTCTGCAGACAAATATTTTCATTTCTCTTGGGTAAACATCTATGTATAGAATTGTTGGATTTTTAAAAGTCCATTTGGACAATGTCTTTTAACTGGTTTTGTTTTTTGTAATATATTTTATTGATTATGCTATCACAGTCGTCCCATATTTTTACCCCCTTTGTTCCCCTGTGCGCTGTACCACCCCTTCCACCCATATTCCCCCACTTTAGTTCATGTCCATGGGTCATACATATAAGTGTTTTGGCTTCCCCATTTTCCATACTATTTTTAACCTCCCTCTATCTATTTTGTACCTACCATTTATGCTTCTTATTCCCTGTATCTTTTCCCGCATTCTCTCCCTGTACGCCCCTGCTGATAACCCTCCATGCGATCTCCATTTCTGTGGGGGTTTTTCCTGTTCTAGTTGTTTGCTTAGTTTGTTTTTGTTTTTGATTTTTTTTAGGTTCAGTTGTTGATAGTTGTGAGTTTGTTGTCATTTTACTATTCATAGTTTTGATCATCTATTTCTTAGATAAATCCCTTTAACATTTCCTATAATAAGGGCTTGGTGATGATGAACTTCTTGAACTTGACCTTATCTGGGAAGCACTTTATCTGCCCTTCCATTCTAAATGAAAGCTTTGCTGGTTAGAGTAATGTTGGATGTAGGTCCTTGCCTTTCATGACTTGGAATACTTCTTTCAAGTCCCTTCTTGCCTGAAAGGTTTCTTTTGAGAAATCAGCTGACGGTCTGATGGGAACTCCTTTGTAGGTAACTCATATTTTGTCTTGCTGCTTTTAAGATTCTCTCCTTCTCTTTAATCCTGGGTAATGTAAGTATGAATGTGTCTTGGTGTGCGTTTCCTTGGGTCCAACTTCTTTGGGACTGTCTGAGCTTCCTGGACTTCCTGGAAGTCTATTTCCTTTGCTAAATTGGGGAAGTTCTCCTTCATTATATTTTCAAATAAGTTTTCAATTTGTTGCTCTTCCTCTTTTCCTTCTGGCACCCCTATGATTTGAATGTTGTAATGTTTAAGGTTGTGCCAGAGGTTCCTAAGCCTCTCCTCATTTTTTTTTTGAATTCTTGTTTCTTCACTCTGTTCTGGTTGAATGCCTATTTCTTCTCTGGCCCAAATCATTGATTTGAGTCCTGGTTTCCTTCCCTTCACTGTTAGTTCCCTGTACATTTCTCTTCATTTCACTTTGCATAGCCTTCACTTTTACTCCTGTTTTGCAACCATACTCAACCATTTCTGTGAACATTCTGATTACCAGTGTTTTGAACTCTGCATCTAATAGGCCGGGTATCTCTTCATCACTTAGTTCTATTTTTGGAGCTTTGATCTATTCTTTCATTAGGGCCATTTTTTTTGTCCCAAGGCAGCTGTTGTGATTTAAGGGGCGGAGCCTTAGGTATTTACCAGGGTGGGGCAACCCACTTCACTGTGTTGTGGTGCTGTATATGGGGGAGGGGTCCAAAAGAGAACAATGCCACTTGCTCAGCTTTCACTCTGCTTTCATTCACTTCCCCTGCTACCCAAAACCAATTGGGCCCTTCTGGTGCTGATTCCCTGGTGGGTAGGTTTGTGTATGTTCTAGGACCCTGTGGGTCTCTCCAATGAACTCTCCTGTGAGGCTGAGAGTTTCTCCTGCTGCTGCAACCCCCACTGGTTTTTACTGCCAGAGGCTTTGAGTCTTTAGTTTCCCGTGCTGGAACCCTGGGTTGTGTGGTCTGTCTCGCTTCCCAGTTGTTCTTCCTGGTTTCTCTGCATGTGAAGGTGGGACCGCCTGGTCCTCCAGCTGCCGCCTTGCTGAGCCTCCTCTCTGCCCCATCTGC
>PVKM010045887.1:0-11826 GCA_004027735.1 Carollia perspicillata
TGAAGTTGATGCAACTGTCTCTCCCGTTGGACTGGGTGCAGCTCTGGAAGACAAGAACCTGCCTCCCACGTCGGTGTTCTCAGGGGCTCACGACGCCAGGCCCTCGGCAGGTGCTCGCGGAACGAGCGGGTGGGTGCGGCTGCCAGCAGACACGTCACTGGGCGCAGTTTCGAAGAGTCGTCCCCTCTTTCGGGTGCTCTACGCTCCTTCCCCAGTAAGGGCTCAGAGGCCAGACCTTCCCTGCCTCAGAGGGCTCCTCAGTGTGGCTGTCAGCGTGTCCAGCAACCGGGGCTGGAAAGGACGGTGGCGCGCAGAGGAAACCCTGCAGTCTCACTACCCCACTGAAATGCGGGGCGTAACTGAGCTTCACCAGCAGCGATCTTCTCCTTCCCGGCCAATCCCTCTGCACAGGGCATGGAGGCAGCCATCGGGCCTGGGCGACCTTCCACCGCTCTGAGCCAGGGGTGGGCATCAGGGCCTTGGGACACTTATTAATAACGGCAGGGGACTAACAATAATGGTGACACTATTTACTAGTTAACATCTGCTATTCCTGGCAATGACACAACACATCAAATTCTTCCACTGGACTGGAATCTAGAGGGGAGAAAAAGGGCTTCACATCATTCTGAGTCAGAACGGATATATCTGACTAAAAAACATCAAAGTACAATCAAGATAACATGTGCCTTGCTACCTCGCAGGACTGAAACGGTCCATGTCAAAACTGAATTCTGATGTATGTGCGTGAACAACGAGAAAGGCCAGTCTAACCTACGCATCTTTAAAGCAGCCCTTGTCCTTCTCGCCAGGGCAGAAGTGCTCCTACAGGGTCCACAGGGGCGAAGCGGATTACCGCCCCGAGGGGGGTCCCCACCTCGAGGCCTGGAGAAGGAGTCGGTGGGGAGAACACGGGACAGGCCCCTAAGCTGAAATCCGAGCCTGGAGAAACGAGCTTGCTGGTGACCGTGTCTGACGGGGACCAGACGTGCTTGTCTCTGCGGTGACTGTGAGGGCTGAGCGGCCGCTGTGCCCAGTGAGCCCCCCAGTCACTGGGCCCAGGAGCTTGGGTGTCACAGGCGTCACGGGGACCGAGAGCGGAGCAGGCAGAGACAGCGTGCCCCAAACCCGCCCGGGTTCTGTGACCTACTTGCCCGAACGGTCCAGGGGGCATGAGAGGCCGCGCCGCCCAGGAGATCTGCATTTCGTCAAGCCGGCCGCTTTTTCTTCCCTCGCCCACATAGATGCCCGAGAGGAAATGTCATCTCAGACACCTGCTACAAAGGCAGAGTGCCACTTAAAGAGCTGCTCTGATCCCTGCATCCAGGGTGCTCGTCTGGGCTCCCTGTGGACCATCGTGTGGGGGTGGAGGTGGGGGAGGGGGAGGCAAGGCGTGGACCCAGGGACTGGGGCCCAGAAGCGCTGCCCTGCGGGCCAAGAGGACCAGAAACCAGGGCCGCTGACCTCCGGGAGCCGTGAGGCAAGCTCTGAACGCCTCCCAAGGATGCCTGACCCCCGCTCCTATCAAATGCCGAAGCCTGTTGAGAAACCCTGTCACAAGTGGGACACGGGGAGCCGTCGGCTCAAGTTGCCTTTGCAGAGGAAGCCTGTACGCAATTCCTCTTCTCCAAAGCAGACTGCGCCTGCGGTGCCTCTCACACGGACCTGCAGTGTGGCAGACCCACAGGGGCCGCAGCTCCCTGCTCAAGTCCACCGCTCACAGGGCCTCGGAGGCAGTCATGTTGTCACACCGAAGGCATAATAAATCGCCTGGCTTGGTTGTGCTCGCTGTCCCTGTATCCTCACCAGCGGGGTCACCGGACACACGGCAGGGGTTTACAGTCCAGCTGTCCCCTGGGCTGTCTGTCGTGGGGGCGCTGGTAAGGGGCTGCCGCCCGAAGGGTGTCTGCCTGCCTGCTCTCCTCCTGGCTCCACAGCATGCGGATGACAAACTACTTCTCAGATGAATCCCTGCCTCCCCAGTGACTGGCAAGCGCCACGGTCCAGAAACAAGGGACACCTGTTACATTATGTGCAGACAGATCCTCCACCGAAGACACCTCAGTGGACACGCCTCCCACGTGTGCTCCGGATTCTGGCTGCTCTTGGCTTCTCAGCCCCAGAACTGACTCAGGAGCCTCATGTGCATGGACACGGGACCGTGACGGCGCGCGTGGCCCCGCCCCAAGTCCCCTCTCGGGCCCCTCACCCACACGTTCTCTGCCTGACGCCCCAGAAGCGACCGGCCCTCCCCGCGTCTGCTCCGCATAGAAACGAGCCGCTCTGTAATGGGCACGCTCTCGACTCCCTCTGTTTATTTTCCCGCAGTCCTGGAGTGATTCAGCGTTATCTGTCAAGAGAGTCTATTCAGCTCCCAGTTCTTAGAAGCTGTGTCCCCAGTCTATTAAAACAAGAAGGAAACAAGGCAGCAATTCACTTCTTCAAGACCCTGACTACCGAGGAGCAATCTGAATGACTAAGCATTCTGCCAGAGAGCTGCGCTGAAACATTTTCTTTTTTAGCTGGAAAAGAATCTGTTTCTCGGGACCGGGCTGGGAAGCATGTGGTCCGACGCTGCAGACTGCTGGCAGCCCGGCGAGCCTCTCCCACCTGCCGACTGTGCGCCTGAGCACCAGCGCCAGGGCGTCCTCGGGCCTGAGGGGGTGGAGGCTGAGGGGCTAGGGATGATCACCTCTTACTTTTTGCAGGGGGAGGACAGAGAGAGTCCACGCCCACTTCAGCCCTCAAATCAGGCGTATTTTCTCTGTAGCCCTTTTTACAAGAAACACGAAACACGTTGGCTCCTCGCCTCACCCTGTGGGCATCGGGACAATTTCCATCTTTGCTGGAGGGAGGGAGTCCTGTCTGCCCAAGGAGGTGGATTTGGGATGGTGGCCTCCTCGAACTGCACTGTCACGGACCTCCTGTCCACATTTCTAATTCCAAAGGCTGCCGCCTCCCCTTCCTGGTAGCGCGACCACTGATGTGACGGGGACACGGGGCTGGAGCCGCTTTACACGCCACTGCCTGGTCCTACCCACTTCCCACTGGCCACGAGGCCTCCTGACGTGGGTCCCTCTGGTCGGGACCCGTGGTGGTGCTAGCAGACAATTTCCTTTCTCAATGAGGGTGACAGAGATGAAGACAGCCAAGTAAGCTGGGACTGCCCGACCCATTGCTCCCAGACAACACAATTTCCCAACGACTTGAACAGAATCGTCAACACACTTTAAACCTGACAAAAACATCTTTTCCTGAAAGGGAAGGTTCCTCCCAGGGAAAAGGATCACACCAAGGCAGGGAGAGGCTGGGGTACGTGGTCACCAGCAGGCATGCAGGGGTGGCCCGGCAGGCTGCTGGTGGTGCTGGCAAGGCCAGGCGGTCACACGGAAGCAGGGGGGACGCCGTTCGCGTGCATGCAAGGAAGACGCCAGCTGCCAGGGAGCCGCGCCCCAGCCCTGGGCGGGAGACAGTACCTGCCGGAGGGCCACGCGGGGCAGATGCCCCGTCTCCTGCGAACCCTCCCCTCGAGCTGCCTGGTCCCGTGGCTATGTCTCTGGACCCAAGTGCCCTCCTGCCTGGGGAAGGCCGTGTCTGTCTCTGAAGGCAGGCAGCCTCCTGGGTCTGGGTGGTATTCTAATTCCTGGACACATGCTCCTCAGCTCCTGTCTGACAGCCATTTACTGTTGACTTGTCACTTTCCTGAAATTCCACTCGATCTTGTTTAAGGAAAGGCGACACCAAACTAATGGAGGAGACTCTAATTAGACTAGCAAGAAAAGGTTTCTATTTGAATTGTCAGGGCTGAACTTCTAAAATGGCCATGCCTCAAATGCAGCGTGGTCAGCCACAGAGGAAGTTTTTCATATAGAGATTTTTAAAAATGACTTAATTCTATCGGGTGAGAGCACAGGTGCAACATGCCACCTGACCAGTTACTTCCTGATCATAATACACATGTTTCGAAGGTTAGAAAACGCAAAGTCAATAACAAAACACTGCCTTGAATTTGTCTCTCAACCTCGTTTCGGTTGAGAGGCGTGCTTTGTCTCTAACCTGTTTATCCTCTCCTCCTGGTTACCCATCTCTAAAGAGAGCAGCAGACTCGCCACCGGAATCCGTGAGACGAAAAACTGAGCCAGGCACGTTTTGGGGGAGGAGCATCAAACGTTGGCACACATTTTTCTCAAAGTGGCAACCGCTGGAGCACGTGAGCAAGGGCCTGGAGTTCTGAGGAGCGACGGGCAGCGGCAGCATGGACAGAGCCCTGGGCGGTTGCCCTCAGGGAGCTGCCCCTGCCAGGGCTGCAACCTGGGGACAAGGGCACCTGGCTGAGGCTGGAATCAGGCCCGGCTACTGGCACAGCACGGAGTTCTGGGTGTGCAGGGGGCTAGCCCACCTCCCTCTTTACAGAGGAGGGTGCCGAGGCCCGGGGGTGTTGAATGCAGAGCCTGGGTTCCCAGGCAGAGCTGGCTCTTAGGCCCGGGTTTCCTGGCCTTGGGGAGATGGAGCTGGAGCTGTTTCTAAGGGAAGCAGAAAATGCAAGTCCCTTGCATGAATCTGTCAACCCTCACAAACAAATAGAAGCCCGCTTTAACTAATGAGGTCTGCGTGAGGATTTTAATGCAACCTCACTTTCTAAAAACCAAACCGTTTCAATGGATCCTGGTGACCTGATATTGAACGGACCCTGGCGGTGAAACATCTTTTTTCCCCCCTGAAGAACCCTAATGTGAGGACGACTATCACGGACTTTAGGTCAAGCTAGATTTCAGGGGGAAAATCACCTCCCTGAGGGCGTGTCTGCCACCAGCAGGATTCGCTTTCCCAAGACGGGAAGCGAGGAGGAAGTCAGCTGGCGAGCCTGGGTCAGAGCCGAGGGCGCCTGGGACTTTTCCAAACCACGGGGCTTCTCAGAGCCTTTCACCGCGCTAACGCGAACTGCGGGTCTCTGAGCATATCTGGCCAGGGAGACTCGGTGGTCTAAGACTCGGTCAATTACAGCCTTTGGGAAACGTTGTAGTTCACGAGGCCTTAAAAGAACACCACCCAAAACGCCAGTCCTGTACCCAGGGAATTGCTGAGTCTCCTTTAAATTTTGGTAGACGTCGTTTAACTTTTCTGATGTCTGTTTAGCTTACTTTAGGAAAATTCATGATTAGAATTGCTTTTCTAAAAATGATCGGACTGGAAAGGAATTTCGAGATTCAACTGGTTCCCTCTACCCCAGTTTCACAGATGGCCCGCCCTGAGGGCACTGGGCGTCTCGCACTTCCCAGCGACACCAGTGCAGGGGGCGGGGAAGCTGCTGACCCACCTGCCCCCCCCTTACTCGGGCATTTTTCCTGCAGTGCCTCCCTCTGCAGTCCTCCCCAGACAAGCACTGCCTCCTTGGCACAGAGAGTCCAGCAGCAGCGGAAGCGTCGCAGGCGAGGGAGCCCCGGGTGGCGGAGTGGGCAAGCGGGCGGCAGCCGGATATCCACACCATCTCAGCAACCAGCAACCACAACACACATTCCAGGATGGAGAGAAGCGTGACTCCGAGACCCTCCGAAAGGTTAATAGATTGGTAAACTACTTACTAACTGAAAAAAGGGAGGGAAAACCATGAAAGTATACTTCTGGAGAGTTGCCTTGGAACAACAAATCAAACCGAAAATTAAAACCAAGAAACAAAACATTTGAAAAACCAAAACTAAGGCTAAACAAAGCAAAAAGAGTTCTAATAACCTTCCGACTGTAAGTCTGGCTGTCTGGAATCAGGTTTCAGTTCAAGAATGACACAAATTTTTCCACTAACAGTTTTTTTTTTTAAACCAAAGAGAGGCCAACCGGGCCTTCCCCTCTACATTTACGCGCTCGACCAGCACACGAAGGCCGGCCGGGCCACGCAATGTGCTTTGTTTCCAGGGCAGGAAATTCCAAAGGGAAGGGAAAAATAATCAAACAAGCGGTTTTCAGATCTTTCCACACATTAACCCTGATTATGATTCCAAGCGTTTGTAGGGTTTGGCTAGTTTTCCTTTACTGCGAAGTCAAAGGATTGGAGGAAGATTTTCATAAAATTCAGGTCGTGGCTGTCTGTCCTAATGCACAGACTGGGGATTCAAATGCATAACGAGTTTAATCGGGAAATTCTACACTCGTCACTAACGTGTGGCATGTGTCCTCCTTCTCTGACTCAACACTGTATCTGAGGGGGTGAGAAAGACTTGGGTGTGTTGGTCCTTGTGAAGACACCTGGTTCCTGGCTAGCTGCCCCCCAAGGGTGGGTGATGATGACTCAGAGCCTCACAAAAAATGAGCAACCGAGCCTGTCTGGGACGTACGCGGCGAGCAGAGAGCCCAGCGGGTGCCCATCACCCTACATCTCACTCGTTAACCAACACAACGGTGCCTCACTGGACAAGACACGACCTCCATCCGACAGGTTTAAAGGAACAAAGGGGCCTTGGGGTGCGGTGTGTTGAACGCAGGCAGGGTGGGGAGGTCGGTGGGTTTGTCGTGTGAGCGAGTGAAGGGGTGGGGGAGGCACTGGGAGCATTATGTATTCTGGAGCCGTGAGGTCCCCTTTTATGGCAAAAAACCTGGGCAAAAGTCAATGTAAAAAACAATTTTTATGGAAGAACTGAAGTTGGCAATTGCCCCAAGGCATTGTTTTAAGGGGGAGAAAAAATCCATTTTAAGAGATGGATTAAACACAACATAAACAGCCCTGGCTGGTGGCTCAGCTAGCTGGAGCATCGTCCCCCATGCGTCAAAAGGCTGCAGGTTTGATTCCTGGTCAGGGCACATACCTAGGGTGAGGGTTCCATCCCCGGTATGGGAGGCAACTGATTGATATTTCTCCCTCACATTGATCTCTCTCTCTCCTTTCCTCTCTCTCTAAAATCAATAAACATGTCCTTGGGTGAGGATTAAAAACAACGTAGACACCTTAAGCATTATCTTTGTCTTGCATGTCATAAAACTGAGAGTGCCGCTAAAGCAAGTTCTGAACGCCCAGCGTGCAGACGAGCAGGGGCGGTGCCTTGGTCTGGACGACCGGTGTCGGTGCGGGCCTCATTTCCGCCCCGACTGCGTGTGGTCAACACGCAGGTCAGCCGTCGGAAGATGAGCACATCGGAGGGGGCGTTCTTTCTGGCAGTAGTTCCCCTCGAGGAGCATTTCGTTCATCCCATCACTGAGCATTTGGAACGAAGATAAGCCCTTATGAATCGTGGCTACAGAGATTACACTTTCTGGCACTGCTGGTAAAATGAACATTAAATAAATGAGTCGAAGACAACAAGGGTGGCCTCTCCCGGTGAGATCCATGTCAGGTCCCATTTAAGGGCTTTTTCAACCAGTATTTTATTTTAATAAAGGCATTTTTTTTTTGTTATTGCCAGGTTCTCGGACACTCTAAAACAGACTTTCAAATTTCTGCATTATTGAAACACAAAATTAGATTAAAATACTGTTCAATTTTTCTGCATAGTTTCATGACACAAATGCTACATTTTCCTTCCTCGCCCATGGAAAATTATGTATAGACTTGAGTTTCAAAATGCAGTGCATAACCCACTGGCACTGGGACCACGGGGCACTTTGTAAACACAGACTCCTGGGCCCCGCCTCAGGCCTGCCGAGTCCTAAACTCTGGGGTGAGGCTCAGGGGGTTCACCCTATAGTTTTCAAGCTCTTAGTGTGATTTTAACACACGGTAAAGTTCCAGAACTGCATAGGTAAGGGGGCATACATGACCATTATCTCTAGAGAACTGGCTTGACTATTGCATACTTGTTGAATTAATTTCTAAATTGAAAATCAGAAATAGTTAGGATAAATTATTGGCTAATTGTTCTATTTTGCCTTATTTTTTATTTTATTAAATGTTTTATTTATTTATTTTTTAGAGAAAGGGGAAGGGAGGGAAAAAGAGAGGGACAGGGAGAGAAACATCAATGTGTGGTTGCTTCTCACGTGCCTGCTACCGGGGACCTGGCCCCCCACCTAGGCGTTTACCCTGACTGGGAATCCAACCAGCAGCACTGTGGTTCAAGCCGGTACTAAAGCCACTAAGCCATACCAGCCAGGGCTAATTTGCCTCTTTCAAAAAAAGTAGAACTTTAATGCATTTATATCAACTCCAGGAAAGCACAGAAGTACCTGAGAGCTAGCAACAATATTCTAGAAAAGCTTTCTATACTCTGCTTAAAACAGGTTTCCTTTACTTTTCTAAGAGGAGGTTGGAACTTGGGCACCAATGTCTCTTCCTGCCCCAAACAGCTTCTGGATTTTCAAATTAGCGGGATTTTTTCCCTCGGATAAATTTGATGGAGCTTCCTGTCCAGCTTATCAGTTAGGAAGATTATCAGAGAATGAGACGCCAGGCAAAAACGAAAGCAGATCGAAGGAGAACGGAAAAGCCATAAACCATGTTTACACAGAGAGGGCTCCTGGCGGGGACCGGGGTCACTGAATGAGCGCGCGGCTGGGGGCCACACAGAGGTTTCGGGTTTGGGATGAGAATGGAGATGAGAAGATACAAACAGGTGGAGAGGAGATTCGGTTCTTGAAAGAGAACAGGAGGAGGAGGAGGAATCTGACACTAAAAAGGCGAGAGAGAGAAAAAAGGATAAAAGCAAAAAAACCTTTAGAAACACAAAAGAAAAATAAGCCAGCTTTTAATATACTCACATAAGCTGCAAAGAAAATGAGGTCAAGTAATGCACAATCATTCTTCTACGTGGCAAGAGCATACAAGTGTTCTTTAAAGAAAACAAATTTGCTGTTTCCCCGCTAGTTATTTAACTCTTCTGCCGTGGCAGCATGGGATACAAATAACGCAGCTTTACCTGGGCACAGATTCTGCAGCGCTACCCCTGGAAGTAACACATCTTTAACCTACGGCACCCAGGACGTTCTGAAGGAACCTATCTGCTTTTCAGCTGAAAAGTGTTAGGATGTGACTTTTCCTCGACGTGTTTGTTCTGAGGAGCACCTGCATACAGTTCATTTGTGATTTCCTGGATGCAGACACACTGCGTGCAACCATAGGTCACGGCCCCAGCGTCACGGGGCCCTGGAGGGCTGGGCTGTCTGAGCTGGCCCGCGGCTGGCCGGGCACTTGGAGAGGGAGCTAGGACCGCGCCTTCCTGTCTTACAGCTGGAGAGAGCCACAGCGATGGGGAGACCACCGCAGTGACGCTTCGAATTTTCCTAGATGCAATGAACCAGGCTTTCAAGTTCACAGCATTATTTTGCTTTGGGCAGGTGTCTGGTCACGTCTACCAATGATTAAAGGTAAATCCCCTGACTCTGCATCCTGTTTTACAGGCCAAAGGGCAAAAAAAAAAATTTTTTTTCATCCTCTATTTAAGGAACTACCAACTTATTCCAAAGAAAAGGCAGTGATTCACAGCCTCAGAGCTGCGACTGTCACCCACTTGATGCCTCTTTTTCAACGGCCGGGACCATTCAGTGACAGATTTGGGGGAAGGAGAGCCAGGGTGACACTGGAAGGGAGATCATGGTCTTGGAGGGGGGCTCGTTCAGGTGGCCACACCCACTCAATGAAACCACCGTCCAAGCGATCGGCCGCAGCGGACCAGGCCTGTCCGAGCTCCCAGACATGGGTCCCCTCGCCTGACTCCACAGACCTGCACGTGGATGGCTGCAGAGGCAGGAACCGTATGCCAACCAATGAACCATCTCCAAAGTCAAGGACACTGAGCCGGCACTTTATAGTGGCCCAGAGACAGAGTAATGTCGTTGTGGTTACATTTTGTAAAGGTTCGCATCTGTGTGACATATACACTGAAATTCTAACAGGCGAAGTGTGATGTCTAGAACTTGCTCTAAAATACTCTGCAGACACTAGGTGGGGACGGGAGAGGCGGACGAGAAAAGAACGCTAATTGCTGAAGGCTGGTGGGGCGGTACAAGGGGATTCGTTATATTACATCTGTAGTCTGGTATAGTCGAATATTTCCCACGATGGGAAATAAAATGAAGAAATAGGAAACAAACCTTAGCTCTGAAACATAAAAATAAGTGACTTAAGGGGGCCTGTGGCTTCCCAAAGGACCCAATGTGCACAGCGGGTGTTTCGGAATCGGCAGGATCCCGCGCCCTCGCGGAGGCCGACACTGTCCGGCTTTGCTGGTGGCGGAGGCCCGAGCCCTTCACATTGGGGAATTCAGGAAAGCAGCGAGGCACTGGTGGCAGCAGGGACCAACCAAAGCTGCCGACAACCTGTCCCCTGCCAGGGCCGGGCTCTCTCCGACCACAGCCGACCCCCGAGTCCCTTCTGTTTGGATTTGGGACCGGTTTCGTGTCTGACGCCTTCCTGCTCGCTTTGTCCCCGAAGCCCGGTTGCTTCCCTAAAGGTGCAGTGCGGCACCCGGGCGCCCAGCGAACTGGCGACCGTGACAGCGGAAGGAGACGGCTGCGGCCGCGCGGATGGGTCTGCGTGGAATGTGAATCCGTGCGTCGTGGGGGAACGAGGACCATCGCTGTGGACGGAGGTGGGGGCGGTGCAGGGTGCGTGGTGAGGCAGAAGGTGCCAGGGGCCCACGCAGCACGCGCACTGGGCCGTTTTTAATGTCAGGGGACACGGGAGACAACATCTACCCTTATTTGCATGAAGAAGCACCACGAGGGAAAACAAATAAACTAACAGAAATGGTTACCTTTAGGGAAAGAGAAGGTGCGGGGGCAGGGCTGGGAGCAAACCTTCTCCTTGACCTTCTGAATTGGAGCTAAGAGCTGGGGTGGTCCACAAGACAGGCCGCCCACACAGGCGCACGAGTAAGAGCGCTCGGGCCCTCCCGCACCGCCGCTGAGCTGCGCTGACGATGGTGGGCCTTATTCGAGATGGAAGCACCTTTCCATTTTCAGGTGGGCCTTCCTAATTCTTAAGTCTCCGACTTGAAGGATCATTTCAGCCTGTTTCGCTGTTGTCGGTAGCCAGACCACAGTCAACAAGGCCTAACGTGGCTTCCTTCGTTTGGACTCCCTGCCCCTTGGGTGAGTGAGGGGTGGTGTGAACACTGCCTCCACGGGGTCCTGGGGGCAGGGCTAGGGAAGGGGGGCCTGGAGGGACCCCTGTGGATGGGGCAGCAGCAGCAACAATACAGCGGGCACCGGCCAGTGCCTGGGAAGCCGTGGTTTTCTCCGCTTGCTCCAGGGCGCCCGCACCAGCAGCCCAGACCCCTGGGCGCCCAGAGTAGAGTGAGAGTGGGGCGTGACCCCGACTGTGCCACACAGACACACCTCACTTGGACACTACGGCACTGGAGGTTTGACCCGAAGAAGGGGACCCCTGAGGGCTTTGGGAAAATGTCCCCCAGGGCAGAGGGGAGGATGGAGAACAAGGGCCTCGCTTATTTCTGCCACCATCCGTCGTCAGTGGGATGAGGCACAAAGGCTTGAGGACCTTTAAGTCCAGGCCAGCAGAGGGCAAGGGGTCCGAATCTCACAGGACTGGCCCCACAGGACGTGTGTGTGGGGAGGGGGGCAAAGGAGGAAGACAGCCCTCGGTGGCCAGGGCAGCCAAACCAGCCCGAATTGGTGCTGGTGCCCTAAGAAGCCTCACGCCTCTCTCTGCCCTCCCGTGTCCGAGCCTCACCTTCCAGTCACTTGTCCTGACAGCCTGGCCTTCCCATTCTAGCAGGGGGGTGGGTGAGAGTGCCTCTAGCAGGGCTGGACCCGCGAAAAAGAATGTCGCTGTGCTATTCCAAGGCAGCCTCTGCCCGGTTTGCCGTCTAAGCCCACCCAGGATGGCTGATGGCTCCTGGGTTGAGTCACCGTAAGGAGAGAGTTGGCGTGGTTTCGTCAGTC
>PVKM010045888.1:0-11844 GCA_004027735.1 Carollia perspicillata
CCTAATTAACTGCTCCCTTTTTGCTAATCTATTTCATCTGAGTAAACCTCCAACATAGTAACTATAACTGTTTACGTATCTATCTTCCCTCTAGGACTAAGAGTTCTGGTAGTATAAATCTTTCTGTTCACAGTGAGGAAACCACAAATTGTCCCACAGCAAATGATGAGTAAATAAATATAATTTCAAGAGTTTGGAGGTAAAACATTTCTTATGAAGTGTCAGGGAGCAGCAGAAAAGCTGAAACTGAGGAAAGATTCTGACACAGGTCTCGTCTCAACAAGTGACCCCATCTGTCTGGGCCTTGATTTTTCTCTTCTTAAAGCAGGAATCTAGAACCAGATGGTCCCTAAAATTCCCCTCAGCTCAAGTATCTTCTGATAGGGGCCTTCCTTGTTAAACAGAGATTGTAACTTTTTGACTTGGGGATTCTGACATCTGAAGACAGTTAAAAATGAAGTAAAAAGCAAGGCAGACAGACCTTGGTGTATTAGGAAGGGTATTTGGATTATTAGACAAGAACATCTAGGTTTAAGTCTCGTTTCTACTGCTTCTTAACTGTGTGATTTTGTTCAGATAAGTCATATCGATTTTTGGAATTTATTTTTCTCATTTGTAATTTGGGAGAGAATAAAGCCCGAGGAAAATCCTAGGATTAAATTGGTGGCAACATATTTAAAAATTCTAACTCTACCAAAAACAGAGCAGAGTGCTGTTATTTGGATTATTCTCTTTCTCATGAATTTCAGAACTTAAGAGAGCTACCTTGAAAACCAAAGGAGCTTCTTGAGATGATTTCTTAAAGGAGATCACTGGTGTTAAATTAGTGGCCAGAAATTTGCATTCTAGATTTTGTAGTCATGGGCTTTACAATGTTGACTCTGCCGGTTGCTCGACTGCTTCACTGCAGCCCTCAACCACTTCAGCTTTGAAGTTAGACATGAATTAAACTGTTTCCGGTGTCTACTTTTGCACGGAAATTATTCATTGGAGAATTGTCTCATAAACTGTGGTCAAATGTACCATCAAATGAACACACTGGAAAATGTAAGCTCTCTAAGAATGTTTCAATGACATTGGGATGAAATAGTGAGGGATCCCAAAATGCAGAGAAATGGATACATATCTGCTCAAATAAAGCAGTATTTTCTTCTTGACTATTACACTAAGATGTCAATTGTGTAATCTACCAATATATATTTGTATGTCTATAATGTTAGTTCACAATCCACATGATTCAGGCACCGAAAAAAGTAAGGTATTTCATAACGTTTTTGCAATACACAGGGTTGACAAGTAGGTGGTTTTCTTGCTTCTTGTTACCCAAAGTGCTTTCAGAGTCCATTTATTGACCTACAGCTGAACTTTCTGCTGTTCTGTGGCAGACGATCTGTCCTTTTTCTCTAGTAGCTTGGACGTTTTTCTTGGTATTTATGACGTTCTATACCTTTTATTTAAGTGTAGTTGTATATTTGTTTATCTTTTAGCCCTCCTAGGGCTTTTAATCTGAGTCCCATGGTCTGTCTTCATGCCGAAAAAATTCTCATTCTTTACCTTTTCAAATACTGTTTTTACATCCTTGTCTATAAAAGAGCAAATAGCAGATAGCTTGGCCCAAATCCTAGTTGCCCAGCTGTTCTGCTCCCTCTGGGAGCTTCATACAAAGCCCTGGGCAACAAGTAGTGTGACTTTAAGCCTCCCTTCACGGACTGGAGAGTCCTGCCCCAGACTCTCAGTTTTAGTTTGTGAAAGTCCCACTGGTTCCCGGCCACATGTGGTTCTCCTTGCCCTGAAATTCAACTACCCACTGTCTTGGCCAGCTAGGTGAAGAGCCTAATGGACCATGCTTTTACTCCCTGATTATTGCTATGTTTTGGGTCTATTTCTAGGTCACGGTGATGCTTATCTTTCTTTTTATTTCAACCCTGGTTATTTTTTTAACTTACATTTTAAAATAATTTTGGACTCACAGAAGAGTTTCAGAGACAGTATAGAAAGTTCCCGTATACCTTCCTCCCTGCATCTTCCCCTCATGTTAACATCTTATATAACACAGTTAGGCTTTCGCTACTTTCCTTTTGGTAGTTTAACTCTTATTTCTGGGTATTTGGCACTAAGGACAGTGGAAGCATGAACTCATCAAGCCACTCTGACCAGAAGCTCTGGGCCAGGAATCTTCCCCTTGACTAACTGTTTAATCATCCATCCATTCATTTAATAAATATTTATTAAGCATTTATTATGTTCCAAGCACTGTGCTGGGCACAAAGAATAGAGCAGTGATCAATACAGGCAGAAATTCCTGCCCTTGTGTTGTTCAAATTTAGTGTTGGAGATAGAAAATAAAGAAGATAAAAATGGTAAAATAGGTAGTGTCTGCTATGCTGTTAAGTACTGAGGAGAAAAAGCATGGGAAGAGGAGGAGAAGTTGGCATATTAAACACTGAGGCTGGGGAAGGCCTACCCAAGAAGGACAAGTGAGTAAAAGACCCAAAGAGATGTGGCTGTGAGTCATACGTATATGTGGGGGTAAAACAGCCCTCAAAATAACAACCTGGAGAACTAAGCATTAAAGCTGCAACAAAGGTGAGGTTCAGAGGAATTAAATCACTTGCCTCTGTACTCAGCCAGTAAATGGGAAAACTGTGATTTGTACCCAGGTCTTCCTGACCCCAGAGCTTCTGTGCTCATCTGGGTAGTTAGCCACAGATTTGCAAAGAGACACACACCCCTTCAAAGGGTGCATTCTGGTCCTTTTACTCACATAACTTAGTGCTAAGCCATGATGTTCTCATAAACCTTTCAAGAAAACCCTAGAAATCTATTTACAGAGTACTTGAGGTTTTTCAACAAGAAGTTTTTGTTGAACTAGCCAAGCTTCGTGAAATACAACTTTGACCTTTCCAGCCAGTGGTCCGGAAGATTGAGTGGTCAAGGCCAGCCTGAAAGGTAGCTTGGTGTTTCTGTGGAAGGCGGCATGTTTGTCAGCTCCCACACTAATAGGGAAGCTAATAATTCCTCCCAAGAGTGTTTGTTCTTATTTGCTACCTTGGACACTGATATCATCCACTTCCATCAAAATATCTCACGGAAAATGAGCTCTTATGACCAAACTCTTCGAATTCTTACAATGCAAAAAGACAGCCAGTTTATATTATAAAAGATTTGGGTTACAGGGAACCTTAAAGGACAACATATATAATTCATTCTTTAAAAGAAATGTAAAAATAACAACCTGTACCCAGATGGAGTTCTCATGGAGTCATTCTAGTGTTTGGAAGACTCCAGGAGAGCTTAAATGCAGATTCTAGGCCTGACCTTTAGGAACCGGATTCGAGTCTTGCATAATGAGGAATCTGCCTATTCAACATTTACTCCTCCCACAGGTGACCACTCTTTGGTCCAAAAAGTCTGGTGAACATTCCTCCTGAGGGAACGAATGTCCTCTCCAGGGTCAGTCACAACCTATCACCGTGGCTGTCCTACTGCTCCCACTCTGGTTCCTCGCCCCTCGCTCCTCACCCTCACCATCTCATATCCACCTGCTCTGACCATTCCCACTATCTTTTATCTCCTTCAACTTCCCCATGAGTATAGTTTTGTGTCAGTGAGTTCCTTGCCTGAAAAATCTTTCCTCCCGTCCTTGCATATTAAAGTCCTGTCCCTTGCACAAGACCCTGCTCTGGGCTCTACACTCCATAAGTCTTCCTCAATCTTTCAGTTAACACTAATTCCTCTCTTTTTCATGTTTCCATAGTTTAAAAGAATAAGGAGGAGAAAGCGATGAAGAATGAGGAGAGGAAATGAAGAGGGAGAAGAAGGAGGAGGGGGAAGAGAAGGAAAAGGAGGCAAAAGAAGAAGAGAAGGAGGGAAATGAGAAGAAGAAAGAAGAAAATTGTTATGGTGAATCTTAACAGGACTTGCAATAGGTCCAAATGGGTGGCTTTTATCTTTCAAACCCTCCAAGGACTCACACTGTTTTTTCTTTGTTTGATTTGCCCGTGGGGATGGTCATTAAATTCTTGTTGACTCAAAAGAACAGATGAGTATTATTAGCAATTAGCCCATTAATGATTAGTATGAAGTAAGTGAAATTTTACCTGAGAAATCATCAGTCTTCTCAGAAGATTAAATGGCCCTACAACAATCTTCCCTATATACTTGTACATTTGGCTAAGAAATCGCTTGTTTTCCCCCCCTTTTCCCATTTTAACTATCACCCTAAGCTATGGATCAAATCTAGCTGGACTTGTTAAAAAGTTACTGGTAGGTGGGCTCTGCACTCTTGCAGAGGCCTTATGGTATGCCATAGACTCTGGGGTTAGCACTCTCACCCGTTGCCAAATTGCTAAATCTCTTTTAGCAAAACAAGTCTGTTTTAGAAAACAAGTGGGTTTTCTCTCCATTTTTTAAAATGTGGACAATATCTCTCTCACAAGCTTTTATGCATATTAAATAAGGTAACATATTAAGAACTAACAACAAAGACTAACTCAGTAAGTGCAAAGTAAGTGGTATAATTATTGATAATGGTTCTCTCCACTAAGGCATTGTAAGGAAAGAGCTGTTCTCAGAGGACACACTTGCAGCCCTTGAACAAAGAGTCAGATACCCTCATAGGGGAGAGCAATTTAGTCAGAGCTGTTCTGTGGTTGCTCATGCCTATGATGGTATTTGATCCTTTCTGATGAACTTGGTCAAAATGACCACCTTTTTCTGCCCCTGGTCCCTTCCTTTCTCAATTGAGTGAAGACATACTGGCTTTGGTGGTGGCTCTCCCACTCCTGAGGAAAGCTCCTGGAAGCATGAAGCTAGATGTAGGTCTTCAGAGAAAGCACAACGATGACATTCTACATATTATGTTTAATTTTTTTTATTTTTTATTTTGGAATAGTTTCAGACTTTAAAAAAGTTTTAGAAATGGAACAAAGAATGTCTGTCTGCCTTTTATCCCAATTCCCCAAATATTAACAATTTTTCCACAGAATCATTATAATATTATCAAATACATGAAAGGAACATTGATATACTATTAGTATCTAATCTGCAACCCCAATACAGAATTCTCCAGTTGTGGTCCAGCATGAAAACCAGAAGAATAGGTGTGTTTCACTGCCGTGTCTCCTCCATCTACCTGGATTTTTCCCAGAGTCATTCTTTCACTTGATACTTGATATACCTACCACCTTGATACTTTTCAAGAGAAATGACTAATTATTTTGTGGACTGCTCCTCGATTTGTCTGATATTTCCTCCTGATTAGATTCTGGTTATGCATTTTATCAAGAATGCCACAGAAGTACCATGTCCTTCTCAGTGCATTTTATCAGGAGGCACATAATATCCATTTGTCCTATTGGTGTTGATGTTAACCATGACTTTTTGGTCAATGTGTCCTCAAAGAGGAGATACTGTGAAACATATAAAGATTCTATTTCTCATCTTTTTCTTCTCACTAAATTTAGTATCTATCGAAGAGTCTTGCCTGAAAAAATTATTACTTTGCTGCTTGCCTGATGATGATTTTTATCTTTCTCATTTGTTTCACACTTAGTAGTTGAAATTCTATTCTAGCAAAGAGATTTCATTCATTCATTTATATATTCATTCATTTGTATGACTCATTGATTCTTACTTTAGTCTTTGGTTCTAAGTTATTACATTTACTATTTTGTGGCTAACATTATCCTAGACTTGACCATCAGGAGCCCTTTGAAGTTGACTCTTGAATTCTTACCTATTCTTACTTCTTACCTTGTTTTTCCTTCTGAGGGTTGTTTTGGGGTTGTATTGATGCAGATCAAGAATATGAAACTTCTCTGATTCACTCAAGTGGATTTAAGCAACTCTGTTGGAACCCTGACCTTCCAGTGACTGTGGTTTTGACCTGCTCCTCCGAATAACCTCTATGTAGGTATTACATACCTACAGACAGGTTATTCCCCCAGATGGGGTTTGTGTGTTTATTTGATTTTTCAATGACTCATATGTGGTCTGCCCGCACTGCTTTTCCATTTGTAGTTTCCTTGAAACATTTTATAGGAAAAACAACAGCAAAATTCCCTGTGGCCACTTGAGCTCTGAACCACGCTCTTCCCGAATTGTTCCTGCACTGGAATCTATTTAATTAACATTTGATTTTGCATTGCAAGACCCTGATATACATTAGGAGGTCACCACCTAGCCATTTATCTTTTAAAGTAACTGGGCTGGTTATTTTTTTAAAGTTCCATCAGGTTAAAAGAGTTAGCAATTTTTCTCCTTGCTGTGTCCCTTCAGCCTGGACCAGACAGATAATAGATCAGTGTAGGTTCAGATGCATTACAACATTAGTCATCAATTAGGTTTAAACCAGTACTGTAATATATCATTTATCTTGCCTGCCACGGCTCTTTTGAACATTTAATTTTTTAAGGCCTCTTAGGGTTTTTTTCTTTTTCTTTCCAACTGGCCTCCTGCCTCCCTCCTTTGTCTCCGACACAGCCATCTCCTTAAAGAACAATAAAAATTAGATTTGTTTGACCTGCTCTCAGGGTTCATTTCAGCAAGATGGATTTTAATAGCTTTGACTGGTTAGGCAGACAGCTTTTATGTAATATTCCAGACATTTACGCACTGTCTTTGGCTGAGCCCTGAGCAGGTGTGTATGGGAGAGAATGTGTCTGGGTGCCACTAAAGAGCTCCTTACTATTCCTTTCACTTCGAATGATCCTCTGGGAAATTGCTTACTCTCAGATATGGTAGGCATCTCATTAAGAGCACAAGTCATTGGCATGTCTTTCTCCTCCTAATGACTTTTTTCTAATCTCCTGCATTCAGCATTTACTGCACTGTTAATGCTGAAAAGATGCTCTTTCTTCCATGGAGTCTTTCTAAGTTGACTTTAGGTGTGTGACAACACCTTCCCCATGGATATTCTGATCAGGTATGGGTCATTTTCCCATTGCAAGGTGGACTGAGGTCATGGGAAGAGCAAGAGTTTGGGGGCCACATGACCTAAGGTTTGATTGTGGCCCAGCTCTTTATTAGAGGAACTGCTCTCTGACTTGAGCTGGTGACCTCATCTTCCTGAGTGTCAGTGTCACCTTGCTAGAATATGACAACATCTACGTCATAATAATAGTTACCACTTTTCAGTGAAAGCATGGAAATCTTGGAGTGTCTGATACAGGATCAAGGATTTCTTTTTTAGCATTGCTAAATTGAGCTTTGCCTTTGCAAGGTAGGAGTAATAATATTCAGTCAATATTTGTGCCACAAATATTTACTGAATTCTTCTAGGCAAGGGAAGCAGCAGTGAATAAACATAAAAATGTTGGCAGTCCTGGAGGTTGAATTCTTATGCAGGAGACTGATAGTTGGTAAGGTAAATGTGTAAAATACACGGTGTATTAGATAGTGCTAAGCACAAAGGAGAAGAACATAAAGCAGGGTTGTTGAAAGAATTAAGTAAAGTGACGTTTAAAATGTTCTTAGTGTCTGGCACATAATTAATAGTCCATTAATAATAGTTATTCACATCAATCATTCATTTATTATTTAACTCATTCATCATTTGTTGAAACCACACTTAAAGCTAAGCACAGAAGCTGTAAATTTGGGCACTTTAGAAACTTCTGGCATAAAGTAAAATAAAATTTAAATAAATAAATAAATAAATTCTTGCATCTGTTGTGCTCCTGTTCTACACAAAACTTTTCGCTAAATGTTGGGATCTAGAGATAAATAAATTAGGTCCTGGTCCTCAAGTCACCCATAGTCTAATGGGATCTCAGCTATGACAGAAGCCAAAGAGACAAGAGGAGAGATTTGACTGGGGCCTAGAAGGAGATGAGAATTGGAAAGGCTGAGTAGAAGAAAAGACAAAAGCGGGTGAAGAGTTCTATCTTGCTTTGGTTAGACGTCAGATTCGATAAATTTGCACTTTCCTGATGCGGAGGGTAATGTCTTTTGGTGACCTAGGCTGCCGGACGATCGCCCCTAGCTTCTTAGGTCCTTTTCTGAAGCCACCTCCGAAGCTCATCGATAATAACTGGGTGAGAGCAGAGACCAGGTATGTGATGAAACCCAAACCAAAAAGCTCTGCTATTGGAAGACCTGTAAACTACGGGCTGAATTGAAGTTCCTTGTACTAGGAAAAGAGTCACTGGAGAAAATGAGCAAAATGAGTTGAGATTTTTACCATTTTTTAATATATTGAAATGACTCAGCTTTAATTTTGACCCTGCCAAGAATTTGTTGTTTGAATGTAGGCTCTGACAAACACAGAGGTTGAATTAAGTGAACTTATAGCTCTAAAAAGAATCCTACGAAATCAGTTAACTTAATCACTTTATGTTCATTCACATAGTTATTCATCTCACTGTCCACTTACTCATTCTTTTATTCATCTGACCGGGATTTCGAGCCTCTTCTTTCTGCCAGACCCTTTGCGGCACGCTGCATTACGATAAGCTGTGGCTCCAGTCTCAAGAAGCAGACACGGTGGATTGGATTGGATTTTTTAGACATCATTTAAATTCTCGTTACTAGACATAATAAAAAATAACAGTAACAATACTCCCTCAACATTACCATTAGAGAATAATAGCCCTGTGAATGAGATAGGACACATATCAGCCCCTTTTGCTCTCTCCCATTCTACAGGGAAAGAAGTCAAGGCACTGAGAGACCAAATGGGAGTGGCAGAGGCTTATCATCTGCCAGGTACTGACCTGGGTGCTAACAATACAGTGGTGAACAAATAGGTGAGCAAGCACCCAGATTTGCCTGATACCATGTCTGATTTTAAAACTGAAAGGCCTGTATCCTGGAAAACCCTTCAGTCCTGGAGAAAATGGGGCAGGTGGTCACCGAAGATGTCCTATGACATTGCCCCGCTCTCACAGAACACTAAGTGTTATGTCAGGTACATGAAATAAAGTTCAGTATGATTTTCTTTCTTTTTTTTTTAAAGATTTTATCTATTTATTTTTTAGAGAGAGAGGAAAGGAGAGAGAAAGAGAGGGAGAGAAATATCAATGTGCGAGAGATATCAATTTTCTGTATCTTGCATGCCCCCAACCAGGGACCTGATCTAAAATCCAGGAATGTGCCCTGACCGAGAATTGAACTGGCAACCTTTCAGTTTACAGGCTGACACTCAACACAGTGAGCCACACCAACCAGGGCTCAGTGTGGTTTTCTTGGTTTGGATGTAGATAAATGCAAATCACACTAGAAGCATTTAATTTCTTTCCTCAAAGAGTTGAACTCGTGAACCCCCAATTTAGATAGCTGTTGAATAGATGGGGGAGATCTGCTTCATAGATATCTGCTTCATCACTGCTTCAAACCAGTGATGAGAGAAAGCATTGGTACTATGATGTTGCAAATAACCAACTTAGATCCCTTTCCTTCACTCTTGGAATGTTGACCAGCAAGCACAAGGACCACAGGCTGATCTTTGGAGGATATATTACTTAGGATATCTTTGATGATAATTTTACTTTGGAAGTGGGTGAAAGTGAGGAGACACAATTTCCTCAATGCTATCAGCCATGAATAAATCAATCACTCAGCAATCTATACAACTCTATTCTTCTTGGAAGAGAGAGCTCCCTACTCCTATTTACTTTTTAAAAAATAGCATTGCTTATAGGTAATTTCATTGGGGATCAGAAAAAGCCCAGCTCTTTCATACAATTTGAAACCTTAGGCTAGTTCATTTCTCTCCTGGGGTCCCAAGATTTTCACCGGGGAAGAGATCGAGCCATGCCTGCCTTTCTGGAGAGGCCAAGAAGGTATACGGTGCCCTTGCAAAATGTCCTAAGAGCTAGGAAGGGAGATCCAGGTGACCATCATAACTCCATGATGAAGCTATTTTGTTTCAATCAACAAATAACCTTGGCCCTGGTACTAAATCAAGTATTATAAATTGCTTCCTTTTTCTGAATTTCACTTTCCTCATTTGAAAATTGGGTGATTGCAATTCTGTAACCTTGTTGTAAGGTTTAATGTTGAGTGAAGTCCCCAACAGAGCAGGAGGCCCTGGGTAACATAAATACCATATTTGGAGGCCTTGGATTTGATGCAAAAGATGTTTAAGCTGTGACTATATGAAACAACTATGTTAATCAAAATTATGCTCACATTGATGGGTCAAAAATACATTTTCTGGAGCAAATTTTACTGAGCCAGTTTATGTTTTTGCTTGAATGTCTATACAGCACAATTAACTCTTTCAGATTTTCCCATTTTAATTTTATTAGAATCAAATATTTATTTGTAACTCACAAAATAAATATTTTATTAATCATTGTTTATTTCCCATGTCAAATTGAATTAATTATAGCTTCTGCAACTGCCAGTTGTATTTTGTGAACATTAATTCTACAAAATTCTGTTGGAAAATCTATTTTTATTTAAGAAGCATTGGTATTTCCATCAATTTGTAGTCAGCAACATGTTACATTGCTGTGTGTGGTTTTATCCATTATCAACTTTGTTTTTCGCCAAATCTTTCTCTAGTACTGGAGTTAAGACTTGAATAGGCATTGAACATAAAAGACTGAGAAGATAAGTGTTACTTGCATTTTCTCTTTTAAAACAAAGGAGAAAGAGCATTAGTATAACCAGAAGGTAGTACAGCATGAGTCAGGGTCAAAACAGTGGAATCGAAGCACCTGCTTTCTCTCTCATCCTCTCTTTCCCCTCCCTCACCCTGGACTGGGCTTCTGGCATGGCATCTGCCTGAGCTCCATCTAAACTGCTCTGTTCCATGGATATAAAGTATTGGAGCTAAGGGCTGTGTTGAAGGGCTTCGTAGTCTTGTCCGTTGACCTAATCGCTTCCTGTTCAGTGCTAGCATCCTCTTCCCCCTTGCCAACTCCTTCTAGCAGGGCTTGTACTTGAGTTTGCAAAAAGGTGGTTTTAGCAAAAGTCTTGTTTTGAAAATAAATTTTTTAAAATTATATTTTGCTGATCATACTATTACAGTTGTCCCAATTTCCCCACTTTGGCCCCCTCCACCTAGCACCCCCCATTCACTCAGGCAATCCCCACACTGTTGTTCATGTCCATGGGTCATGTGTATAAATTCTTTGGCTACTCCATTTCCTATACTGTACATACATCCCCATAGCTATTCTGGAACTACCTATTGGTACTTCTTAATCCTCTCACCTCTTCACCTATTCCTCCAGACCCCCTCCCATTTGGCAACCATCAAAATGCTCTCCATATCTATGATTCTGTCTCTGTTCTTCTTGTTTGCTTAGTTTGTTTTTTATATTCGATTGTTGACAGATTTGTATTTATTGCTATTTATTGTTCATAGTTTTGATCTTTTTTCTCTTAAATAAGTCCTTTTAACATTTCATATAATGGTTTGATAATGATGAACTCCTTCTATGTTGTTCTTGTCTGAGAAGCTCTTCACCTGCCCTTCGATTCTAAACAATAGCTTTGCTGGGTAGAGCAATCTTAGCTGTAGGTCTCTGCTTTTTATGACTTTGAATATTTCTTGCCAATCCCTTCTGGCCTGTCAAGTTTCTTTTGAGAAATCAGCTGACAGTCTTATGGGAACTCCAACTGCTTTTCTCTTGCTGCTTGTAAGATTCTCTCTTTATCTTTAACCTTTGGCATTTTAATTATGATGTGTCTTGGAGTGGGCTTCTTTGCATCCATCTTGTTTGGGACTCTCTGTGCTTCCTAGACTTGCATGTCTATTTCCTTCACCAAATTAGGGAAGTTTTCTTTCATTATTTTTTCAAACAGATTTCCAATTTCTTGCTGTTTCTCTTCTCTTTCTGCACCCCTATGATGTGAATGTTGGAACACTTCAAGCTGTCTCAGAGGCAACTT
>PVKM010045889.1:0-11848 GCA_004027735.1 Carollia perspicillata
ATGGGCTGTGGGGAGAATCCAAAATGGTGGGGCAGCCGCCTCAAGGCTGAGGTGGGCAGGGATGCAAGGGTCAGGTGAGGGCCACTTTCCTTCAGAAGGGGGGAGGGGAGTGCAGCAATCCTGCCACCCCAGGCGGCTGCAGGACTTCATCTGTGTGGGGAGGGGATGGGGGGGCTGTGTCATCTGTTGTCTTGGAGTCGGCAGAGAAGGAGGCGGAGGGCAGGCTCTGCTCATGGATGGCAGGGGAGGCCAGAGCTGCACTCGCCTCTCATCAGACTCGAACAGTCCCTGGAAGCCAGGCTGACTTTGTCTTTGTTCCAACTGCAAGTGAGGAGGCCAGGCTATTGGAGGACAGAGGGTATCTCTTTGCCTTAAAGGTGCCGGGCGGGGGCTGCAGGAGCCTCTCCCCAGGACAGGACCCTGGGGCTGGAGAAGGGCAGGTGCTGGGAGACCAGGGGAGAGGCTGGCTCTGGGACACCTGGAGGGGCAGCAGAGAAGTCCTCAGGAAGTCTGATGGAAGGCCGGGGCTGGAGAACAGTCTTCATCTCAGTTCTCCCCTTGACCCAGGAGGCCACAAAACCCCCCAGGGTTTGGTTTTTGCCGTATCCCCAGATGCCCTCCCCCCTCCCCGGCCATTAAGCATCACTCAGGTCTTTGAATTGGTACAAAGTTTACTAGGTCATACGACATGGCTCACAGAAGCGATGGGACATTCCAATGAGGGCACTATTTTGTTGATTGGTTCCTTTTAGGCAAACAAAGACAAGACACTTGGCCACAGGACTGCCCACCTCCCCCCCACCCAAGATAGAATGCAAGACAGTCACAATGTGGCTATGACCAGGTCCACAGACACGCGATCCAGTGGCACTGACACACCCGGACGGGAACCTTCGGACGCCAGACAGCAGTGGGTGCTGGGACGGGAGGGAGCGGCGAGCGCCCCCGGGAGGAGCCCCGGCAGTGTCTGCTGGTGATAATAGACTTTACACAGGGGATTCGTCCCCCAGGATGGGCTACGGACGCCCATTAGGCCTGTGGGACGGTGTGACTTTTCATCTCAGGCCAATAAATAACTGTTGGAAGAATGCATAAATTAGAAACGGGCGCCACGAAACTTCACACGTGGGGGCCGCACGGCCGGGCTGGAATCAAATCATGCAGAGTGGCGGGACAGGTGAGGAGGGACCCCGAGGTGAGAGAGATTATCAGCAGCACACACTCTATCTTGTGGCCTACGCTATGAGCCATTAGCTGGCTTCCGCTTCCCTCCCGCTGTGGCAGTGGCGGGCTCTGGTGCTGGCGTCTCCCAGCACGGCTTGCTGGGAGGACGGGGGATCGCCGCTTGGAGAGATAAGTAAGTGCTGGAAGGGCAGCAGGCTGGGGGGCCGGGCCCCTTAGCTGCTCGCGTCCTCCCGGAGCCGCACGCCCACTGCCGTGATGAGGGCAGCCCCCTTGCCACTCCCGTCTTCGGACAGGAAGAAGGACACGTTACACTTTGGTGACAGTTCCTTCACGGTTTGGTGCATGATTCTGGAGAAGCTGAAAGAGACACGAGAAACACAGGTAGGTAGGGGAAGAGGAGGAGAGACGCTAGACCCACCGGAAGACAGTGAAGGGCCCTAATGAAAAGGAGGCAGACGAGATGGGAGGGGCCGCCTAGGAGCAGCTGTGGCTTACTGAGAGGGGCAGGGGGAAAGTGGACGTACAGTCAGGCCTATTGTCACAATTTTCGGCTAAGCATCCCAAAACAAACTGCTCCATACAGTTTATAAGGGCTAGAGCGTGAATAATACACTCAGACACACCTATCGTCAAAGACACACCTGGAAGCTCCTAGGGAACCAAACCCAAGAAGGGTGCAAAGGCCTGGGTGTGGGCCGCTGAGGCGGGCCGGCGCTGGTCCAGTGCTGGGCCAGTTCAGCAGACTGCAGGGGCACAAACGCCATCCCCACAGCAGCAGCCCACCGAGGCCCCCAGCCCACCACCACCTCTACCGCCCTGCACCTGAAGCCAATAGTGGGAGGCCCCCAGTGAAAGGTAATCTCTGACTGAGAGGTGACTCGAGGTTCTTGCATTTTGTGCTGAAAAGGAGACAGGACCAGGCAGAGAATGGTCAGGACAACAGGGCTCTTAGATGTAACATGAACAGCCCTTTATTGAACACCTAACAGGTACCCTACACTTTACAGGTATAATTTCTGGTCCTGCCAGTGGCTACTATCCCAGGAGGGAGGTGAGACTCGGCAGAGGTCGAGCAATGGAACCCAGCTTCCAAAGGGGGATGGCAGGATTAAGTCCAAGTGCGTACGGCTCCAAAGCCTAGCTCTAACCCACGCCCGTGCGCTGCCCCAGGTGAGGAAGGGCACAGCTATCGAGCGGAGAGATGCAAGTGAGAATGGACCAAGATGCATGGTCCAGCCCACGGCCAGGGGTAAGGTAACGCCTGTGATGAGCTGGGTGACATTGCATTAAAGTAGGGTGACGTCACGGCCTGGTTTACCTGGGATGGTGCCAGCGTAATTATAAATAGCCCAGTCTTCACAGGCAAAAGTATCCCTGAGTTTAGACAGTAAGTAACATGGTCACTCTGTTCATAAGAGCCAAGATTTGGGACAATGCGGTGGATCAAAGTCAGATGGGGCCACACACCCTCCCCCAGCATGGAGGCGGGTCGGGCCCTTGAACGAAAGAAGTTATCCCCCACCGCCTCCCTGCCACAAGCCCAGGGCCAAGACTGCTCCTGCCTCCCAAGCCCTGACAGCAGATGCACAAGACCCTGAGCCGTCCTCTGCCTTGCTGTCACCCCCTCTCCCCACTTACCGGACACAGGCTCCCAGCCAGGCTGTAGCTACTAGGCCGACGCGGGTGGGCCCACGCCCATCCCCACCTCCTTTCCCGCTCCCCACTCGGACTCTGCCTGACCCTAGTGGGGCCCAGGGGGAACAGGGTGAGGGACATGTCATGAGGCTGGTGCGAGCTGGCCCAGCAAAGCCACTTCTCCGCCTCTCTCAGGGAGTCTTCAGAGCAGCTCACTGCCTCAGCCCAGATCAGCCCCTTCCCTTGAGGAATTGCCCTGGTGGGAATCGCATCCTCAAGTCCCACCACCATCGAAGGAACTCTCCTGCCCAGGCAGCTCTGCCCACCCCGACTGGAAGCCCCACTCACTGTGGATGAAGCTTGTAGAGCGTTCCATCCACCCCCACGGTCACGTTGAGATGGTCCAGCCCTCTGTTCTCCCGGATCTTATCCACCACGGCGGCCATGCCCGCGCCACACAGCTGCGCAGCCCTCTTGGACACCACGCCGCACACGGTCTTGACGAGGATACTGTCATCGCAGGTGCTATTCAGGCCCAGCTGCTGGAGGATGGCCCGGACCTGGAGCAGCGCTAACCGGTCACTGCGGCGGACAAAAGCCAGGGGGCAGAATGAAGCGTGACCCACCTCACTGTACGTACCCACGAAGGGGCTCATGGGGTTTTTCCCCTTCAAAGTAACACTGATTTGTTATTTTTAAATGGTCCCAAAAGAATTACATGTTAAACTCTAGGAAATCTGGCAAGTCTAAAAAATAAATATTGGAAATTTACAACTACCCCACAATCCCAACACTGGGGGAAATGCCATTAACATTTTACTATACTCCCTTCCAATCTGTTTTTTCTGAATATCACTAAACTGTGTTTGTTCTTATGATATGCAAAACAGTCTTGTCCTTGACATGTGGTTTTCTTTATTGCTTTTTCCTACTTCACACATGGGAGCAACTTCCCACCTGCTTACCTAACAGCGGGATGGAAAGCAGAGTCCTCGGCACTCCTCTCTGGGGCTGCACCATAACTACTTAGCCAGTGCAGGGAAATTTAAGATGTTTGTAACTTTCTGCTGTTACAAAGTAACATTCTGATAAAGTTTCCTACTTACAAACCTTTGTGTGCAACTTTGGTTTTTCCCTTAGGACACACTTTTGGGTCAAAATGATATGGATACAGGTTGCCGAATGCCTTTCAGAAAGTGGTATCTGTCCCTCTCCAGCAGACTGTCCTGGTCCCGGCGGAAAGGATCGCTTTTTAAAACATTTGACGATTTGGTAAGAATGGCATCACGCTGTAGTTTAATCTGCATTCTTCTGTATTAGTGACGAGGACCTTTTTTTTTCATTTGTTTATCGGCCATATGAACTATTATATCAGGACTTTTATACTCCTGGGGTATTTTGTCTCATTCTTATTCAATTAAAAGAGTTGTAGGTGATTGATGACGAAGAGGATGACAAAATGGCGATAACAGCAGCTAGTCTTGCTTGAGGACATACCATGTGACAGGCGCTTTACATACGTTACCATATTTCCTCTTCATACCAACCAACCATGTAGTTATTCCCATTTTAAAGATGAAGACACTGAGCCCGAGAGAAACTGAGTAACTCACTCAAAACACAGAGCCAGCAAGGCGGAGCAGGCCTCAGGCCCGGACCGAACCGCACTCTTGCCAGCTGTGCCGCGGTCTGAATCTTGTCACATACAGTGCAAATGTTTTCCTTAGTTTGTCGTTTGCCGTATAAGTTTGATTAATGATTCTTTTATACTTATAGATGCTATTAGCAAAACATCAATTTTTTCTTTCTTTTTATAAAAGATTTTATTTATTTTAGAGAGAGGGGAAAGTAGGGAGAAAGAGAGGGAGAGAAACATTGATGCGTGAGAGAAACAGTGATTGGTTGCCTCTCGCTCGCACCCCGGTCTGGGACCAGGCCCACCACCCAGGTGAGCGACCTGACCGCCATCGAACAGAAACCTTCTGGTTTACAGGACACCCAACCAACTGAGCTACGCCAGCCAGGAATCAATTTTTTTTTTTAGGATTTCTTATATGCCTCATTTTAACTTTCTGTCTCTGACCCTCTCATGTATGTGGGGTCCTTGTTCGTACCATACATATGTAATTAAATCTGATTATGTCTTATTTATCTGTCTTACGTAGATTTAATTATTAGACAAGCTAAAAGAACCTAGGAGGGCAGAGAAAAGTTTCTCCACTATATTTATTATCCTGAAATGAAGTCAATGACCTATTTACATACTCAATTTCAAAGAAATCAATATAATGACAAACATAAAGGACAAAGAAAAGTAATTTATAATAAAATTATAGGAGAAAAAAAATCTCCTCACAAATGGCCACAATGTCCCCCAGGGTGCCTGGTGACCCCCTGGCCCTGCCGACCTCTACAGGCCCCTACAGGGAAGCCCCTCTCCACTCACCTCTCAATCTGAGAGAGATACTTGGTCTGAAAGATGCCCCGAGTCTTCAGCGGCTCAGAGATCTGCCCCCGGAAGAGGAATCCCTTCTTGGTGAAGTCGATCAAGATGTTGCGAACAATTTCGCCCAGGTACATGCCACTGATCATCTTCTCGTACCTGAAATAGGAGGAGGGGCCTGGGCATTCATGTGAAGCCTTCAGTCTCCCGGTTACCGTGGGCGTCCTCCTGCCCCTCGGGGGCATCCATCCCCAGTCCGCACCCCCAGCCCCGTGCTCCCAGAGGAGGCAGAGAGCGAGGCCAGAAGGGACTGAGGCATCCTCGGCCCTGGCTGGGACCAGAAATGAAGCCACCGACACGCGTGTCTGAATGCTGGACCATTTCCCTCCTCACCTAACATCGGGCTTTTGCCTGAAAACCCCACGCCAGCGCTCAGCTCCAACATCCCTTCTCCACAGGCCCACCTGCCCCTCTGAGACCAGATTTGACCTACACATCTCGGGCCCCACACCACGCCCCTTTCTCCCTCACGACGCACTCAGGTCCCCGCCTCTCATCGCCCCTGCAGCAAGAGCCTCGAGAAGACGGACGGTGGGGGTCTGGTTCAGCCCGGAGTCCCAGAGCCCAGCACCACAAAGCGCTGGGCTCTCCGTCAAGTGCTCGACAAGTATCTACAGAATAAGCAAGTGCCGGCTGAGTCTGGGAGCGACAAGACGACAATGAGGGGAATGTCCTGCTAGATTTCTGGAAGGTTTTGCAAAATCCCAGAGTACTTGATCAGGCACGTGGCAGGCTTGATAAAGCAATGCAGACTGGAGGATTCAGGTGGCCACAGCGCTACCGAGGGCCCAGTCTTGGGGGGTTTTATTTCCTGCCTTCTCCAAACTCAAGGACCCCAAGAAATGACCAAGGGTTTAAATGCTTCCATGACCTCTGCCCAGTCCCAGCGACCCCAAGCAGGGAAGAGTTCGCTCCAGATTGCAGCTGGTTCACAGAAAAAAAATAAGAAATGGCACTATTACCACGGCTCCCACCCAGCCCTTCTCAGCCCGCCCAGGCGGCCTTCTCAGTGTGGTGCTGATGGGGCTTTCAGCCCTTTCCGACAAGGCCATCATTTAGAACCTCTGGTAGGCAACAGTAGCTAGACTTGGATAACGTTTTTTGCTGTATTGACTTTATGACTGCCATCTATTTATGGTAATATTGGGTTTCCTGGTTTTTTCTCCCTTGTTAAATTTAAGAATATAAGCTGATTTATAGAAAAAACTTCAATAACAGCACCGGTGGTATTTGGAAAAGTCAAACATCTTGAGGGTAGCTGGGGAACAACTTATATTTGAGAGGTACCACCCAGCCCTTCTTCCTGCTCCTGGCCACACCACTTAGACCTACTCATCCTGGTGGCAGCAGAGGATGGCCTGAATCCTGGCAGCTAGAGATGGGAGGTTCCCTAAGACCCGAGCTGTAATGCTCCAAACAGCCACTAGGTGGCCCAGGAGGTCCGCTATGGGAAGGATGAATGGAGCTGAGCCTCCTGCCTCAACCCAGACCTAAGGCCCCCACACCCCTCCCCAGACCCACTGGCCAGATATAATTTTCCTTGCCCTTTGACATCTGCAGGTCAAGTGTATTCTACTTCCACGAAACAAGACAAAACCTACTGACCAAGAGGTTTCTATTACTTTGATGGAGAAGAAACAATAGGGGGAAGGCCAGAATGCTCCAGGTTGAACACGGTCACTGATGGAAGTGGTGTGGCCACCCCGACTCCGTCCCCAGAGGAGGCCTCTGAAGAGGACATCAACGTGCAACCTGAGCCCTCTTGTACCGTGTCAGGGGCCCATCCCTCATCCCTGCTCCCTTGGGGCCAAACACCAAGGTCAGAGGGACCAATGTCAGAGCCTGTGTAGGCCCCACTCCTACTACTAGAAGCCTCTTTGACTGTCAGCAGGCAGCACACCCTCCCCATCCTGACCAACGATGTGTCTCCTCCGACAAGCAGAATTACCTCTGTTTCCCAGGGTTCAGAGAATATTCATCCACCATCCGGTCATACTGTGTTCTGATATCATCCAAACACCCGTTGTCCCCAAAAGCACCCCACTCCATGTTGATGCACATCTGGCCCTCGTTCCCTTCCAGCATCTCCACGTTCTTCATTTCCTCCATGTAGCAGGCGTTGGAGCCAGTGCCTGGAACACACGGGGGGAACGATTGGACATGCAGTGGGGCCTACGGCCCGCGATTCCAGACAGAGGGCGTTTCGGAGATGAACAAAGTAATAGCTTCGCTTTCCTAATGTTCTCCAGAAAAATCTCAGAATATAAAAGGAAAGTCAGAGTCAAACCATCCGGAGAGAATTTTTACCTTATACTAAGACATCAATACCAAGCGCCTCATGTGTTTACCTGCCCAGGCAGGGAGGGCTATATTTATTTTAATAGGTGTTCTTACTATAAAGAAATGCATCTTCAATAGTGCAGTTAGACAATATCCACACTGGAAGGATCTCTCTCTCCCACTCTTGCTCCATCGTCCTCTCTCTTCACACACACAGGACACACACACACACGCTACACTGCGGGGCTGTCTACTATCAGACCATGGGTGTCTCTGGTCTTTTCTTACCAAAGATGGTCATGGACTCTGCCCGCGCAGCAAACCCTCCTGCGTGTCCCAGAACGCGGAGCCCACAGTCAACACGCTGGAGGACACCGTCCTGCGCTTTCCAAGGGTGCCTTTCTAAAGTGAGGATTCCGCACATTCTGGCATCACTGACCTCTCTGAACACCTGACGATTCTCCAAGGACCACCTCCCTGGGTGCACCACACACTGTGACCACTGGGTCCCAGGGCTCGGGAGCCTCTGATTCCCAACCCTGAACTCCCCCAGAGCAGGGCTGCTCCGCCTGTGGCCCCCCAAGGACTGGGTGGGACCACACACTGCCTGCCGTTCTCATCCGTGGGGAGGTCAGTATAGAAACCGAGAGGGAGAGGCCTAAAGCTCTCACAGCGGTTTTAATTGCCACAATATCCAGGCTTGTGGTCACTGGCCTCGTCTCGGTGAATGGACTGGAAATTTAAAAACTACCAGTTAACCAAGGAGTTCTGTAAAACAGAGTGCAAAACTGAGCAATGGAAGTCAAAACATGAAAACCACACTTTTTGCCCGCGGAGGTGCTGAGCAGCAGAGACCAACTGACAGGAAGGAAAGCGTGGCTTTGAACGCAGGGGGAGGGGTGGAGAGCCCCGCCCTTCCTCTTCCTCCGCTTCCATTCCGCCCCGCCCCCCACTTCTCTGTGCCACAAACAGCTAATTGGGCTTCCCTGACCCTCCAGGCCGGAAGGTGAGGCCTGGCCTGGAAGCGGGGAATGTGCTGTGTCACTCTGGCTCTGCATTTCACACCCAGGCCCATTCATAAGGGAAGGCAGGGAGGGGGTGGGTGGAGAGACAAAGCTTTGCAAAAGAAAGAAGAAACAACAAATGAGCCCCAAAGCCAGGCCCCCAAAAACCTTTCACCCGGAACTGCTCCCTAGTTTTTCGTATTTCCCTAGGAGCCAAAAATGGTTTAACAAATGAAAAGGTCTTCCTGGCACTGGCAGGGCAGCCTGCTGGGGGCTTCATCCCAGACACTCCGAGAAGGGACCAGGCAGCAGCAGAGCCACCCTTCCCTGTCCACGCTGGGTCTGCAGACGTCGGCTAAGAAACGGGGCCTTTCCCCGCATCCCTGACACCAGGAGCAGGTTCAGTTAGACAAAGGGTTTCCTCCACAGCCCAATCAATAGGCTTCAGGGATTACGTGCCCACAGGGGCCAAGCCCCTAAAGTGCTTGGGCTACAAGGGAACAGCGGCAAAGCCAACAGACAACCCTTTCAAACACGATTCAGCAACTGGGACTGCTCACAGACAGCGGCTGCTAAAGGTAAAAGCACCCAAAACCATTCTCCAGATTTCCCACGGTCAGGACAGGAGCGCTCCTCCTCCTTCCCAGCGGCAGGCCTGGCAACACCTGCCGGAGCTTCTCCACACAAGCTCAAGGATTGCCATGTAGGCCAGGCCAGCTCCAGGTGCTCCCACCCCATCCACCGCCTCTGTGAGCCACCTGAGACCTCATTCCTGGAGAGCTGCCTTCCCGACAGTCTGGTCACATTCAGCGCTGCGGGGCTGGGGCGGGGAGAACCTTAGTCCAGGATACAATTCTGGAGGTGGTAAGGGGACCACACGGATACACTGTCTCAGCAGTTACACTGTCTCACACAGAGGGCTGAGCTGCAGGTTCGAGGCCCCACGAAACAGGAAAACCCAGCCTTCCTTTGCCCCAAGGAAAGAGACCTTCTCGGACACCCACCTACGATGAGTCCGACCTCACAGGTGGGCTCCTCATAAGCACAGGTCATCATGGTGCCCACCGTGTCGTTGACTATGGCCACCACGTCCAGATCAAATTCCTTTAGAAAAAAAGACACACGCTTTAGCTTTCGCGGAGGGAAGAGCACTGCCTGGCTTGAATTCCGCAGGTGCACGGGGCTGCACTCCAGTCAGAGAGCTGCCGGTGCGTCCTCTGAAAGAGCTTTCTTACCAGCCTATAGAAGGCTTACCTTCTTATAGAAGGCCATTAAATGCTCCTTCGCTGACGAAACACCTACTATTAATGATGTGTCTTGGTCTGAGATCTAAAGAACGGAAGTATTCTACCCATTTCACAGATGGCTTTGAGTTCTAAAGAGGCAGCCTGAAGGGAACTGCTGAATGGACAAAAGACTTGGCTGGAAAGCTCTTTCTCTTGGGAGTTTAAAGCATTATAGCCTTTCGGTGGGCAGAATGAGAATACCAAGTCTATTTCTCTGAATCTGTCTTTCAGAAATAGCCACGCAGGAACACAAAGGTACCTGTACAAAGGTATGTACTACATGACTTGCAGGAGTCAGAAAGAGAAACAACCCAAAAACAGATCCAAAGGAGTTACATGAACCACGGTTCAGATAAACACGGGGATCCTGTACAGCTGAAAAAAAGAATGAGGTTGGTCTGCATGTTGTGACTTGAGACGATGCCTGTTTCATATTAAACGAGGAAAACGCCCCGGCTGGTGTGGCTCAGTGGACTGAGCGTCAGCCTTCGAACTGAAAGGTTTCAGGTTCGACTGCCAGTCGGGGCACAGGCCTGGGTTGTGGGCTAGGCCCCCAAATGGGGCACATGAGAGGCAACTGATCAAAGTGTCTCTCATGGATTAATGATTCTCTCCTTCTCTTTCTCCCTCCCTTCCCCTCTCTCTAAAAGTAAATAAAAATATTTAAAAATGAAAATAAATAAATAAGCAAGTTGTAGAATAGCACACATGGCAGGACTCCCATTTTTTACAATGTGTTGTTACATACACGTGAAAGAACACTAACATTAGGAGTTGTGAAGTGGGCCCCGGCCCATGTGGCTCGGTTGGGTGTCATCCCATAAAGTGGAAGGTCACTGGTTTGATTCCTGGCAGGGCACATGCCTGGGTTACAGGTTCAGTTGCTCATCAGGGTGTGTATGAGAGGCAACCAATCGATGTTTCTCTCCCTCTCTTTCTCCCTCCCTTCCCCTCTCTCTAAAAAATAAATAAATAAAATCTTATTTAAAAAAAAAAAAAAAGAGTTGTGGGCAAAAGTAGATCATCAGGTTTCTTTTCAACGACACATTGCGTGTTGTCTAGCACACTCTTCCAGGTGCAACCAACCCTTCTCTCCACCCATTCCTTTCGGTCTTCCTGCCTATGTATTTGTCTGCTCATTTGAACTAATCTATTTAAACTTCTTACTGATTTCTCTAATTAATTAATGAGTTAAACAGAATCTGGGGCATCTTTTGTTTTCTCTCTGGCCAATGTTGTCCAGCCAAAGGCCAGCAGAGACGGTCGCAGGGAACACCACCAGACCCCTGCCGGCAGCTCGGTTGGTGTCAGAGAGCACTGACCACAGGGTCGGAGCCTGGGCCGGTCGTTCCGGGGAGGGCTCAGAGGAGCGGGGCTCTGGTCTGGGGCAGACGCCATCCGCACGCAGGGCAGCCGGACTCCGAGTGCGTGCTGAGCTCTGCCGTGACGAGGGAGCACCTTCGTCCTTGTCCGGTTCCAGCGCGGTCAGGGAGCGGCTGTGAGGGCCGTCTGTGTCCCGTGGGAGGACACCTGGGTCTGACTGGGGTGCCAGGCTGTGCCCAGCTGCCAGGGATTGCTTTTCCCTTTTCCAATCCATAGGAGAGTTATGATTTTACCTCTGTAAACAAACTATCCTTTAACAACTCTAAACTGTTCGCCTCTGTTTTATTGCTGACCGTTGGGGAAACTTTCTACCCAGGTCACATGCTTCTGGATTGTGTAAAGTCTTTATGATCAGCAAGTATGATTTTTATACCCCAAAAGCACAGTAAAGATTGTTAAAAAACATCTTTGTAATAGTTACCTCTCTCCTCTTGACCGCCTCCCTTAGTAAGGTGACCACGTCGTGCCCCACACAGTCGGTTGCCTTAAACCCCTTCGTCCAGGTGATCAAGATTCCCTGCAACAGGAAAGGCACCAGGAGAGCCCTGGGTAATTAACCCGCAACACAAAAT
>PVKM010045890.1:0-11845 GCA_004027735.1 Carollia perspicillata
TGTGAGAAATAAAGTTCTCTCGTTTAGAAGGTACCCCATCCATGGTATTTTTTATAACAGCACAAAGAGATGAAGATAGGTTTGTGGTTGCAAATCAAACCCCATTAGGCTGTTACTGGAGCTCAGTTCTTCTCACTGATGCAGTAATGAAATACAGATCATTGAGGTGATCGTGGAGGAGTCAGAATTTCATTAGTACATCCTCATTGGGTAGAACAGGTGTGCCAAAAGTGGCAAGAAAGGCCTATCACAGAAGACACAATAGGAGAGTGTAAACTGCACTGCCTGGGAAGTTCACTGGGAAGCCAGGAAAAAGGGCCTTAGGGATGGGTTGAGGGGACAGGCCTGGGACAAGCTGCCAGATGCCCATTGCCTTAGAGCTCAGGAGTTTTGGGCCTGTGAAGAAAGGAGTGGTGCAGGCGAAGGGCAGAAAGGAAAGGGAATGGTGCTGGCTGCTCCCCAGAGGGAGAGCACACAGGTGAGCACTGGGTCCTTTTTCTTGAGGGTTTTATCTCTTTCTGGCATGCAGGACCCTCAGGGGAGGTCTCAGGGAAGGGTTGCAGCAGAATATTCATCAATTCTCCACGTGTGCCCTTTTAGGGCCATGGTTTCCTCTGATTGGTCAGTGGCAGGGCAGGGAGTCTTCAGTCACTGTAGTGAGTCCTGGAGCTGCCCACCTGGTTTTGCTGCTTTTCTGAGCCTGGAGCTGAAATACAACTGAGGCCTGGATGTTATGTCCAAGGAGGAAAAGCCAGGGGAAGAAACGTTACCCTGGGGGTGAGGCTCTTGTTTTGCCAGTTTTGGCCCCTGAGAGGTACTGGGGACTTCTACCCTGGTGACCATCTGCACCTGGCTGGAAATTGCTCCTTGTGTTCAGCTATGTGTGGTAAGTTTCACCATTTCAGTTGGCAAGGAATTTCCCTAGCTTCTTACTTTCTTGTCTCAGAACTGAACCGTTAAACATCTGTGTATTTTATTGCAATGCTAAGTACGCCTTAGAACGTTAATTTGGTATCAAAGTTCTGAGTTCAGCTTCTTTTTGACCAGTCTGAAGAAGCACATCATTAGTTTATCTCACACACCCTGTGAAAGGATAAAGCTGGCTCAGAATGCTCCTGTGGCCCCTTTTGCTGAGCAAGGCCAGGACCTTGTTAAAAATCACTGTCATTTTACTCATTTTACTGTTATGATCTTACATCCCGAGGACTGGAAATCACTGGAAAGCAAGAACAGACTGTGACTAACCTCCACCAGCAGCCAAAGGCAACAGATAACATTGGAGCAAACTGCAGCTTAGGCAAAACCAACCAAAACCAAAGCCCCTGTGTTATAACACCTCTAATGGTCCAGTGTCCACACTACAGCCACACCTCCTTCTAAGATCCAATTACAATCCAATTAAAGCTCAAAGCCCCACCCCTCAGTGCTGGTTTATCTCTCTACACCATGCCCCTTTCCATTCTTGAAAAGTGAATAAAAACTTTGCTCTCTGCATTTTCTTTTCTTGGTGAACTCTCACAGCCCACATCACGGTACCCAGTAACACCATCTACTTTACCTCTTCAAAAATCATGTCAGCACTCAATTGACTGAGTATGCACTCAACTCCATGTGGGGAAGCTACCAAGAATAACGTGTCTCACTTATTTTTCTCTCATGGGTCGTATGTCCTAGTTGAAAAGAATAAGACACATCAATAGAAAAAACATCTTGTAACCTAGGGTGATGACAGATGTTAACTAAACTTACTGTGGTGATCATTTTGCCATATACGCAAATGCGAAATGAAATCATTGTGTTGTGCACCTGAAGAAGTGAAATGTTATATGTGAATTAAATGTCAGTAAAAACCATTTAAATGCACTGGTACAAGGTGCAGCATCCTCTCTAAGGAGTTTAGTTGTGTCTCTCCTCTGCAGGCCAATGTGATGATAGGACAGACTCTTAGAGATCAGTGATAACTGCTATAGGGAGAGATAACGAGACCTACCACAGTGCCTGAGGTGGGTGGTTGCTCTGTAGCCTGAAGCTAGGGGGCCACAATTACCACAAAAATGGTCCAGGTTGAAGAGACAGCTAAAGGGATTGCTTGTGGTGATTTTTCAGAGGATAACAGGGCACAGCATCTATAGCAGCAAGTTGAGGAGTAGCCAAAGAGTATGCTGCTTAACCTCTATAATGAGAAGAAAGCAAAACTGGAGGAGCAGGAGGTGAAAACTGTTGTGCCACTATAAAATCACGGTGCCTGCTGTTCCTGGAACGCAGCTGGTTTTTGGACACAGAATCAGTTGACAAAAGAGGTTGGGGGGTTCCCAGGCAGAAGAACATGTCATCGTCATGAAAAGTATATAGTGTAACGATTCTTCGAGTCTTTCCCCTGGAAATCTACAACCATTTTCTTGAGAGTATATGATAGAGAAATACCTAGAGTTGAGAGGAGTTTTGGACACAGAGTCTGCATGGACATTTATACTCTGAGCTCCAAAGTCTCATCATTGATACTGTTATTGGGGCAGCTTCTGGACACCAGCAACACTGGAGTCCTCGCTGCCAAGATTACAGTGGATTTAGTGGTCTGTAGGCTGACCCAGGGGTCAATTTCCCAAGTCCACAGGGATATACTTGGGCTTGACATCTTTGGCAGTTAGAATACCGTCCTCACAGAGTTCATGTGAAATAGGAGCTGTCATCTGCACACAGGTGGTAGAAGCCATTTACTGTTCCTCTACCCCACCAGCATGGTAAATCAAAGACAATAATGTGCTCTGGGTGACAAGGGGGACATATGTGCCACCATGAAAGACTAACATTGCAGCAGTGCTTGTCCCTATCAGACCCCCCTTTCAATCCCAGTCTGGCCTGTGTGGACACGTGTCAACCATAATGAATGATTGTAGGGATGCAAAAGCTGTCCCAAGTAGAATCTCTTAATGCAGCTGCTATCATTGCTAGAGCAAATTAACATGGCCTTGGGTGCATGACATGCAGCCATAGACGTAGTAAATGAGCTTATTTCTATTCAGGTCAGAAAAGTGTGTCAAAAAAAAGTTAGCATCCATGTGGCATGGACAACATTTTCATAGCCTCCAGGCCTTTGTTCACTCTCCTGCCTCCAGCATAATATGATCTGAAAAGACCTAGAATGTCTGAACATCCAGAAAACATCCTACATGTTTATTACTTGAAGAGTATCAAGGAAATAAAACCAGGCAGACACGAGTTGGTTGTTTCATGGAGATCTTATTAGGAGATTCACATTCCAAGGGCGTAAGATATAAGCCTTACAAAGGTTGGAGGACATACCATGTTATTGGAATATTTAGGGGTACGGTGAGTCAGTTCATGTAGGGACAAACCCTCAGAGTCAAGGCCAATTGTTTCCTCTTGCATTCCTTACCACAAGGAAGGTGGTGCCTGATGCATAGAAGCAAGCATTTCAAACCTGTGAGTCCTCTGCTGGCTTCTATTGTGGATAATGAAGATGGCCATCCTCAGTGGGACCCAAGGCAGGAGAGAGCTTTGCTGAAGGTCTTGGCCATGTTGCAAGCAGACGCCATCATTGGGGCCATAATGTGTGGACACTCCAATGTCTACTACCCTGTGGGGGTACTGGTCATAGGAAAGATGTGGTGTGAAGTCTGTGTCAGGCCTCCAAAAGAGAATCACAGCGTTGGCTTGGGGTTTTCAAACAAAACCATGCCATCTGCCCAAGGAGAAACAGCTGTAGGTGTGTTGGGGGCCCTGGGAAAAATGAGGTTTATGGCCATGTGGCTCCAAATGAGCATGAGCCCTGAATCATCCAGTAAAAGCTGGGTCCTTTTGCTTCTACCAAGACATAAAGGGAGATGGATCTGGCAGCAACTCACAGCAAGATCAAAATACAATATCCAGTGTCAAGCTCATACAAAAGGATAAACATTGGTAAGCTGTCTGAGCAGGTAGTTGACATGACCACATCTCTCAACATGATTTCGCCAGGATACTTCACTTGGCTTGCATACACACACCCACATGGGGTTTTCCTCAAGCAGCTGAAGGGGGAACAAAGTGCCCATGTATGGTGTATGGATGGGTAGGGTTGGTACGTGGGTTCAAACCCAAAATGGAAGATGACTGCATAACCTTCCTCTTCAGGGATGACTTTAAAAAGAGAGTACATGGGGAAAACAAATCATTGTACTGGGCAGAGTTATGGATAACGCACTTGGTCTTTCAGCCTGTGTGAAAGCACAGGTGGCCCATGGCAGGCTTATAATGACACCAACTCAGGTGGCCAAGGACCTTAGCAGCTGGTCAGGAGCCTGGAACTAAAAGGACTGGAGAGTCAAAGAAAGGGTGGGGCACAGAGATACAAGGGTAGAGATACAAGGCTATACATATATCAGTAGTCAGGAAGTGTGAAGATTTCTCTAGCACAGGTTCATGCCTACCCAGAGGTAACCATCCTGGAGGAGGATCTGAGAAACCAAGCAGGGAAATGACTTGGCCAGTCAACATTAGACAAACTTCATTGCTGTCCACCCTGGAACTGGCACTTTGGGCACAGGGACGGAGTAGCCTGGTGGCTCCCTTAGATTCAATAGCACAGACTCCCACTTGCTAAGGCAGTTAATCAAGAAACCGCAAGCGTCACAACCTGGCAACTAGGTTACCCCAGCCTGGTAAACACCTAAGGCTCTGCCACCCATATGTAACAGGTGCCACCTGAGCAAATATGACTCAAACAGAAAATCAGCTCAAAGCCCCACAGCCAATACTTTTAAGCAATCAAGAGATAGCCAACCTTTCAGATGCACAGTTCAAAACACTGGTGATCAGGATGCTCACAGAATTGGTTGATTTTGGTCGCAAATTAGATGAAGAAATGAAGGCAATGATAAGTGAAATGAAGGAAAAATGCACAGGGAACCAATAGTGATGGAAAGAAAACTGGGACTCAAATCAATGGAGTGGACCAGAAGGAAGAAAGAAACAACCAAACAGAAAAGAATGAAGAAACAAGAATTCAGAAAAATGAGGAGAGGCTTAGGAACCTCCAGGACATCTTTAAACATTCAAACATCTGAATTATAGGAGTATCAGAAGGGGAAGAGGAAGAGCAACAAGTGGAAAACTTATCTGAACAAATATAAAGGAGAACTTCCCCAATCTGGCAAAGGAAATAGACTTCCAGGAAGTCCAGGAAGCTCAGGGAGGCCCAAAGAAGGTGGACCTAAGGAGGAACACATCAAGGCACATCATAATTACATTAGCCAAGATTAAAATGAAGGAGAGAATTCTAGAAGCAGCAAGAGATAAGGGGACAGTGACTTACAAAGGAGTTCTCAACAGACTGTCAGCTGATTTCTGAAAAGAGACCTTACAGGCAAGAAGGGGCTGGAAAGAAGTATTCCAAGTCATGAAAAGCAAGGACCTACATCCAAGATTGCTCTATCCAGCAAAGCTTTCTTTTAGAATGGAAGGGTGGATAAAGCGCTTCTCAGAGAACGTCAAGTTCAAGGAGTTCATCATCACCAAGCCCTTATTATATAAAATGTTAAAGGGACTTACCTAAGAAAAAGAAGATACAAAAATATAAACAGTGAAAGGACAGCAAACTCACAGTTATTAACATCCACAGCTAAAACAAAAGCAGAATAAGCGGACACCTAAACAGAAGCAGGGCCACGGAAATGGAGATCACGTGGAAGGTTAGCAACAGGGGAGTGGGAGGAGGAGTGGGGGGAGACGGTATAGAGAATAAGTAGCATAGAAGGTGGGGAGAAAACAGACAGGGAGAGGGCAAGAGTAGTGTGGGAAATGTAGAAGCTAAAAAACTTATGACACAGGGACATGAACTTAAGTGGAGTGTGGGTGGGAGGGTGTGGGCAGGGTGGAGGGGAATGAAGGGGGGGGATGGGACAACTGTAATGGCACAATCAATGAAATATATTTTGTAAAAAAGAAACTGCTGTCTCTGAATGGCCCCCTTTGCAACAACAAATATCCATGTTGAGCTGCATATCCGTCAGATAGTATGACAAATTGTTGAAAACCTAGCAGCTAATTGTTGTGCAGTTGATTGCATGAGGTCCTTTCCATCCTGGACGGGCTATGGATTAGTCCTGGAAAGAATATCTATGTATTCCAGTTGTGACAAGTTGGCTTCTCTGCCTGAAGAGCCTTAGTGTGGGATTACTTATGAAATGTGTGATCTTGCAAACATCCCACATGGTTTGGCATGTGAAGAGAGGAGTCTTAGGGGAATGAGGTATAGGAATGTGCCCAACCCAATGGAATACACAGTTTACATCACATAACAAGTATTTGGTAGCAGTTACACTCACAGTGGGCTGTGAGGGCCTACCAAACACATGGCCAAAATGCCAGCCTAGATGCAGTGCTCTGCGATGGTAGAGTGCCATCCTTTAGTTTGCAGTGTGTATGTTACTTAAAAGACTGCTCTATGGTACTGTGTGTCTGCTACATAGAACAGAGGGGACCAGGAACCAAAGAGGAGGAGTTGGGTGGTCCCGGTTACCATTACTCTGGTGGTTTCTCTGCTTGCTCTCCCCACACCTGTGTGTTCTCCAGGGTCATAGGTCTTGGCCCACGGGGAATGCGCTTTTGCCAGGGACACAGCATGAGTCCCATTGAACTACAAGCCACAGCTGCCATCAAGGCATTTCATATATCTTGTGTCCAAGGACAAGCTAGTGAGAGGGGGAACTACCATTTTGGACAGAGAACCAATTGACTCTGAGTAGCAGAGGGGGAAAACGCTGCTGCATCTCAGTAGAGCTATGGGGAATTGTATGTGGAATCTAGGTGATTGACTTGGGAGCCACTTGGAATGCCTTTGGGCAATGGTAACTGTGAATGGACTTGTGCAGCAAACTTGACCTAGAAGGCCCCAGAGTCCTGAAGGAAAATGGAGCAAAGATTTTAAACAAGTAATACAGAGAGTCCTCTCACTTCGCCTTACCTTCCTTCTACTCTGCCCCATTTTCCTTCTTTTGGGCTTAATACTTACCACACCCTGTGACTACCTAAAAATACCACAGAGCTACAAAATCAGCTCTCAGAAATACTATTGGATTATTTATTGGAACTCCAAACAAGGGGCAGGAAAAGAGGAATAACTCCCATGCACAAGTCTTGCTTAAAGGTGAGAGCCACTAAAGTTAAAACACAGGATGGTTACTGAGATTCTTTCTGTCTTATAAACACCCTGCCCATGGTCCCCACCTGGTGTTCAGGCATTCTCTTAGGCTTCAACCCAATGCAGTCTTTAAGCTGTGTGTCTGGGACATAAACCTCTGTTTCATTTCTTTGAAAAACTTATTTGGCGCCATTACATGAGAAAGGTTGGGCAAACCCCAAACACTACATGGATGGGTGAAGAACACCACCTATCAAACAACCTTTTTTCCTCAGGTGGGGCTCTAAGTCCTCTTGCTGTTCTTGGTTCTTTTTATAGGGTGGAGATCGTAGGCTGTGATATTTCCGTAGGTCAATTTTTGTCAGACTCATATCAATGTTTTCCTCACGTTCTTTGGAGTTCTTTGGATGAGCAGGGAATTGGGCTTGCTTTGAGGAAGGGCAAGTGCCTTCTTCTATCTAGGTCTTCTTGTACTAGGGGAAACTAGTAATCTATCCAACCCCGACCAGGTTAGTGCTAGATCTGTGGTCTGCCACGAAGTTCCTCGCTGTGTTAATTTCTTCTGAAAGTGGCATGTTTTCAGTAAGTATAATCTTTAACTGTAGTGGTCTTTTGGGTTCTTGGGCATGCCACATTTGTGCACTGTAGCTCCTTATGAGGAAGGGTACCAGAATAGTTATCACAGCATGGGCTGCTTACTTCAGTCACTTGAAAGAAGGCAAGAAAGAAATATTGTGAACCTATTCTAAGATTTCTGAGGCTTCTTTTAAACAAACTCAAACGTCTTCCCCTCCCAAAGACCTTATCCTCCTGTTTACCTCTGTTCCTGTGTCTCATAACCCTACTCCTTTTCACCTCCCTGCTGTCCTTATCACTGTCTTCCCTTTGCCCCCTTCCTGTTCCTCTCCCTCACCTTCTGCAGCTCCCCCTTATGTTTCTCCTGGTACTTCACCATTTCCCCATATGCCAAAACCCAAGAAAAGGGAATGAAACATTTTAAGGTTAACCCTGAGCATTTCTGCTCTTGTGCTAACTGGAAAAAGTACAGCTGTGTTGACTGGCTTGTAATGAATCTGCCTTGAATATCTGGCCCCAGTTAGGAACCACTTTCAAGGAACACACATCTTACGTCTTACGACACTACCACCACCTGTCTAGACATTATGGCCGATAATCCCAATCCCAATGATAATTCCTGTTTTCTTTAGAAACAGGAAATGGACTGGCAGACCACACCCATCTTCAGGTGGAAACACTTATTTCACAATTTGGAGAGAGCGTGATAACCAAAGACAAAACCACACACACTGGAACTGATGATACTACCAGTTAAACAGCTTGATGGAGACAGAAGTCCCCTCACAAATGCCAAAGAGATCAATAGCAGATATTGGAAAACTGGAGATACAGAGAGGAAACAGATTTCAGGGCCTACAGTTATGAGGCTTTGGCAAATGCACTGCTCAGATGGAACCAAAATGACTCCCCTCCTAGGAAGACCCTCTCTGGTCAACAATTACCTTTGAATCAGGGAGAAATAACTGCTTAGCAAATGGCCAACCATCCTCGATTTTAGTAGATGGTGGTGCCAGGTATACACGCAATAACACGTTTGACAGGGGCAAATAAACAGGGACTCAGACCCGTCATTGATGAAGATCCAGACCACTTGACCAGACAAGCCACCTGGACAAGAGGTGCTGGCTGTGAGCACTCTATAAAGGATGGAGAAGTGACCATGTCACTGACTAGCGACCCTGTTGATTCTCTACTGCTGCATCCTTCTCCAACATGTGGTGGGTGCCCTCATGTGGACTCTGTGTTTTCAGGAAGAGATTTGATGTGAGGCCTGAGGCATCTGAATAGCACGAATGTAATGCACCATTGATTAGAGTCTGTTCCAGCGCACTATTCCTATTTCTGAGGTGATTGCTTCCTGTTTCCTTTTCTCTAAATTTTTGGGTCTACACATTTCCGCCAGGCATTCCCACCCGGCACTTTATTTATAAGCTGTGCTTAGGCATTTCCTGAAAGTTTACATATGAGAAAGATACTATGATATTAACAACCACAGGCCTTGAGATGTACTCTGTCAGTGATGAATCACTCCTTATGCGATGGGTTTACAATAAAGGTGCAGTGTCAAAGTCATTATGTTTGTGGCACCTGATGTTCAAATTATCCAAAGAGAATAACTCTATCCATAGATGTAGCATGTAGGAAGTGCCAAATATGTTAAGGCCCTTTTTAGGTGCTTTCTTTTGATGATTACAAAAGCCTGGAAGAATACATTTCATCTCTCACTCTGATATGCAATGTGTAATCTTGAATCTCTGAAGACATAAGACTGTCTACGATCACATACCTAGCAGGAGGTTAACCTCCTGCTGATATTCGCATCTAGAAGCAGAATTTTTGATCTTCATACTCTATCTGTCAAGGTTTTGTTTAAAATGCTTTTTTAACACTGGAAAGGAAATTAACAAATGGGAAAAATGTAGAAGATAACCGTTGGGGAAATTTCCAGTAAACAATTAAACCAGTGCCTACCAGTGCAAAGAAGATTTGCTAACAGCTCACCTGTAAAACATTAGAAGCCACATCATCGTAAAGAAGTACAGATCCTCTTGCTAGTGAATGTAAGAGTTCCTACTCTCTTCCTTAGGATTGGTGAGAATATGAACAAACACATACAAGGTTCAATGAATTTAAACACAGAGACCCTTTTTAAATTGCCAAGTCATTTTATTTCAAGATGACAGCCTTGGAATAGCTGTAGGAGGATGGCTTTATCAGAGTGACTTTTGATTATTTATTATTCCCAATGAGTACCAATGTGATTTTCTCCATTTTGAATATACCAATTACTATTTACTTTTGTTCAAGGTCTTCTTTTTTTTCATCATCATTTTCCTCTGTATTCATGTCTATAATGTCTTCAAGGAATGTACAGACACCCAAAACCAAGGAAAGCAACAAAAGAACGGAACGTAGAAACAAGAGAACTAGTGCCTTGTGTATACTAAGTTTCACCGTGGCCCGAGGTAATACATCTTTGTCAGGTGGAGGGCCACTATTGACACTTGCACCTCCTCCCACCTCAGCACAATCTGGTGGTTTCCATCCTCGCTGACAGTGGCATTCTCCCATATTGTTGCACACCCCTCTGAAGTTGCATTTACTGATATTACAGTCATAATTAAATTCTTGATAGAAAGTACACTTTTGGTGATGACAGTATTTTCCAGGTCCACATGACGCACCATCCACTACAAGTCCGAAATTTGGCACTTCTGTCCCGAAGTGTGCATCGTATCCAAAGCAGTTTTCATGTTTAACATGTCGTACTCTTATATCACGAAATGTAGTGTGCTCACCTCCACCAGGAATTTCGTCAAGGCCACTACAGTGCAACAAACCACACAAAACATTTTCTGGCTCACATTTATAGGGTCTTCCTCCTCCTCGATACACTCCCACCCCACAGTTCCCAAATCGATCACCTTTTACATTCAATTCTTCATAGCATGCTGGTGACCCATCTTTTGCTCCCAGGCCAAAAAGGGATTGACATTGCATATCACGGTCAGTACAGTTTCCCACCCAACAAACAGCTAATGTTGAACATGGGGTTCCATCCTGGATGTAGAAGTCATTGGGACAAGTATGTGTTTTCCCGTTACAGTATTCAGGTAGGTCACAAACACCTCTCGCCTGTCTGCAAATCCTTCCAGGCCGAGTATATTGACATCCTCTGCAGCAAAGTCCTTCACTGCATTGACTGCCAAGGGAGAGGACACAGTGGGTCTCACAACATTTGTCACTAACACATTCCTTAAGTGATCCACAGTCACACTCTTCATTCTGATTTATGATCTTGTCGCCGCAACGAGGAGCTATGTAAGGGAAATTATTGTATGGTACATTTACCCCACTCAAACAGGGATCCCATCCATGAGTCCAGCTATGCAGAACCTCGTAAGAACAATTGCTCATCATATCTAGAAGACCAGGCTCAGGTGCCATGACACAGTTTTCTCTTCGAAAACAGTGACAGCCAGGTTTATCATGTAGAAGGCCGAAGTTATGACCTAGTGAGTGTGCGCAAATTGTGGCGGCTAAAAATATGTGATATTCTGCTACACATACATATGCTACTCCCCAGTTTGGGTTGCACATTCCGTTATGGCTAGAATAATAGGTGGCTCCTTTAATTTTTTCTCCTGTAAGAAGCACTGAAGTATCATGATTGACTTCTTTATGCACATGATAAAATTTCCACATGCCAAAATAAACTACAGCAGCTTCAACTGATGGCTCTCTGTGGAAATATACCCGATCAGCTTGGTCCCATATACAGATAATACGTATCAGAACATCGAAATGATTCTGTTGAAAAATTGAATGCACTATGTTGTTTATAATCACAACATTCTCTATTATACGTGTCTGATTTCTTTCCTGTCGAACTAAAGAGTGAGAAACTGTGTAGTGAATTTTTAACTGTTTCCTATGTGGCCACCACAAATAGACTGGACCTGCTCTTGAATTTTCAGCAAGTATCGCCTCTTCATATGCTAGATTTGCATCTTCCCCTTCTATCTTACACCTTGCAGACTCTGGGGATTGTTCTTCTGACACAAGCAGAGACACCACGTGCTCAAATTGGGTAGAAGCGTCCAGTGGTTTGATTTCGTAGGTGAA
>PVKM010045891.1:0-11842 GCA_004027735.1 Carollia perspicillata
ATGCAACAGCATGGATGGAACTGGAAAGCATTATGCTAAGTGAAATAAGCCAGGTGGTAAAAGACAAATACCATATGATCTCACCTTTAACAGGAACCTGAGCAACAAAACAAACAAGCAAGCAAAATATAACCAAAGACATTAAAATAGAAAATGGGATGACAGTATCCAGAGGGGAGAGGGGAGGGAATTTCAGGGAAAAAGGGAGGGGATTATAGGAACAAGTATAAAAAACACATGGACCAAAATCTAAGGGGGGTGGAAATGGGAGGGAGGTGGGGAGCACTGGAGAGGTGGACTGGGACGGAAGTAAAAGACAGAAAACTGTACTTGAATAACAATTAAAATAAAAAATAAAAATAAAATAAAATAAATAAAATAAAAAAATCAATATACGTTTTGCAATATTAGGCTATGATATTTTCACATTAAATCATGAGCTCACAGAATTCAGTTTCCACATTTGTACCTTAACCAATGTTTTTAATATCACAGCAGTGCAATAAATGACTTTGAACTGGATAGATATAGAACTGAGCTGTCCATCATGCATTATTTTTATCTCATACTTATTAACTGAATCGCCCCATTTCTTATATATTTTGGTACCTGACACTTCTTATATATCCACAAAAATCAATAAATGATTTGTGATTCTTTTAATGGACAATTAACTAATAATAAAAGAGTTTTACTTTTATCAGACATCTGAAGGCATAACAAAAAATGCTCTCTTAATAAATGTTTATTAAATAAATTCATCTCAAAGTCACTTTGAGTCTGAAACAATCATTGGTTTGTCAAATTCCTGGATACAAACAAATTAAGCATAAAATAGAGATAAAATATTTAGTGCTTTAACTTTGGTCAAAGTTTATGAAATGCCAAACCAAACACAAGCCAAATGAACTTGCAAGGACATAAAGTGGAGGACCGAATGGACTTGAATTATAATTTGATTTGATTTATTATGATCTACCCCTACTAAGATGTTAAGGATTCATTCACTAGGTGCTAAGATTCAGTGAAAATAGGCTCTATTATTAGAAAAGCACTTTTTTTCCTTCACTAAATCCCAAGCCTAACAACCCAATGAATTTTGTGGGAGAATAAATCATTAAATAATGTACCTTACATACTGAGATTTGTTTACATACTGAACTTCCATTACATAAGAAAAGTTTTTATTTTACCAAAATAGATTTGAGTCTCTGCTCTTCAACATTTTATTTTGGTTAAAAGCTAAGTTTCATTCACAGTAGTGGTCCCCAAGCATAATATGTCATCGAAAGCATTATGAGAACATTTTTAAAAATGCGGATTCCATGATCTTTTTTCCCCAGGGATCCTCACCCAGTAGCTCTGGTGGGACCCGAGAGGTTTCTCGGAATGAGCCAGATTGGGGACTCCTGATGTGGGGTCAGTCATGAAACAAGCATTCAAGCCAAAGTTTGGAGTTAAATACTAGATTTATACCTGGTTTATTTACAGAATAACAGACTGTCTTTAGTCTCTTTTGGAACAACTTAACATTGGAGCTGTTACTGTTTACATTGCCTTAGCTCTTTAATCAGTAAAGGTTCATGTTTCCTCATCTCCGACTCTTATAATGTGTTTTACAGCAAGGCATAAAATGCTGACTTTGCAGCTGAGCCTGTATCCTAGTAAAGTTCCTCTATTTAATGTGCTGGAGGGATGGGGGGAGATGAATTTCATTTAGAATTATTTATTACAGTGTTTGTTTCAGAGCAAAATAAAGCTTTTATGTTATTTATTTCTGCACAAATAACAAGTTTAATATTTCTATACTGAAGTGCATGAATTATTACCAAGCTGGGAACTGGATCGTTGTTAAGATATCACAGATGATCCAAATAATCTTGTTTTAAATGCCAAACACCATTGTAAGCAGATGGACTGGAGCTCTTTTCAAATGTCTGGCTCATTTGTACAATGGCAAAGGGCACCTCCCCTGATCTCCATTGTGATCCAGTCTCATCTCATCTCAGTGCATTTCCATTGAACCACATCAAACCCCCAACCTCGGAAAAGCATGCAGCAATTATTCAGGTCAGGATACCAGTGCAGAGAGCATTTACACAAACAGGAGAAAATGTTTTCCTTTATTTTTCATATGAATGTCAACTTGTGATTCAAATAAAAGAAATATTCTTAAATGCCTACTACATCGAATTCTTTATTATCAATTTGTCCTAAGCATCATGAGGCTACTTGGTACACTTATTGACTTACTTTTCACATGTGAATCCTAAATCTCAGATCTATTTGGAGAAAAACAATATCCAACTCTGAATTCAGTTGAGTTAGTTTGAGGCTTGACGGTGGAAGAAGGCAAATTAACTAAATCCCAGGCTGATTTCTTCATGTGAAATAATACAACATTTTGACAAGATCATATTGAAGGTCTTCTAGTTTTAGAGATTTTAATTGCATGATTTTTCAGATTGGTAAAAGATTTGCAACAGAAATACAGTGGGAGGCAGAAGTAGGTGTAGAATTGTGAGTACATGAAGCAATGTACTACTGTATTTTTATTAATTTTCATATTATTTTTCCATAAAAGCATGACTATAATTGCACTTTTGCCCCACTCTGTATTTAAATGAAAACAATCTTACAATTCCATTAACATCCTTGGCATTATAACTTTCCTCACCTTGTTTTCTTTGTTTTTATGTCTTATTTTCTTTTTTTAGTTTTTTCTTTGACTTTATGCAGATATTTTTCCTTCTGTAAAGAAATATGACCTACTCATAACATTTGTAGTCTGTTATAACAACTATATGCATCAAGCGTATGTTGCTGCTACTACTTAAAATCGCTTCCCATATGCCTTTTACTATTTGAATATTTCAAGTAACAATAAAACTGGGGCAGAAATAAATAAATGATATTGTTTCATTTTGCTTTCATTTATATACAGCATTTCACACTATAAGAACTCAAGATAATTTGTCAAGACCAGCATAAAATAGACTCCTTTCTGAACCTTGTTATTTCCCTTCCACTTGTGCCTGCTTTTTAAATTTTTTCCCACCGTTGCCATGATCTCAAGAAGAGTAAAGGCAAAGCAATGACCATATTCTAAATTATGTCTGGTAAAGGGCCTTGCATTTAAGAGCACCGAATATAAGCCTTTTATCTTATTTAAAATTATTTATTAGGTAAAAGTTACCATAAATGCATTTAACTTAACATGTAATTTAGGAAACACCCAATGAAATGAATTCACTCAACTTCACAAGAAGGATGCCGCCAATAATATCGAAACTCTGTGCTCCCACTGTTTTATCTCCTTTCCTTTTTCTCAGAAGGGGCTTTCTTACTTTTCACAAAATTATAAGGTTTTTAATAAGAGAATGAGGAAAATTTGAAGGATGACAGCTAGAATCTTAAGTTTTTCAGAAGAAGTGGAGACAACAAAGAGGGCCTGATAAGCAATGTAATTTCACAGCACCATCATTCATCATAGAACTATCTACAGCCAGGGAGAGACTCTCTTCATTTTCCAGAAATTGTATGAGAGACTCTATACCATACAGTACTTTACTGCCCAATACCATCATCATATTATATAACAAAAAAGACACCAAAGTGGAACGTTGTTTTTGTTTTACCCGAGTCATTAAATAATGTTTAGAGAAGATTCAGGAATGAAAACTCGTAACATGGTTTAAATTTATCTCTTTTTAGGTTGATTTCTCATATAATGATTCTCTTTCATTTCTGTGTCTCTTTGCATTTTTACTAAGAATTTCAAGTTTATTCTCAGAAGAGAATAGGCTTACATGGCATGGGGAACTCTTCTTCAGAACCAACTGAGGCCATGCACGACAGGGTATTAGAAAAAAAATGTCTTCAATCCTAAAATGGAGCTATAGCCTTTAAAATAATACACTAACTCAGATCCGCTACCTATTTCACCTCAGAGACAAATACTATTTTTTATTACAGTGATAGTATATGAAATCTAGACTTCCAGAGTCTTTGAAATGAAGCAAAAATTACATCCCTTCCAGACAATAATATATCCTGTCCATTGGCTTCCCTTCTCGTCTATTAATTCTTGCAGTATGAGTAAAGTCATCCGGAAGGAGAACACCCATGAATAGCCACACTACCACTGATACTAGAGTGATTTGTTTCCTTAATTTATTGTACAGGCAACCCCTCTGCGAGTACCCTATTCCGAGACCAGGGCAATTCTTTACATTCAATTTCCTGCCCAATCAGAATGAGTTATTCAAAGTTTGGAAGAAGCTAGTTGGTGTTCCTCCATTCATCTCAGGGTGGCAGCTATTTGAACTTGGAAGTGGATTTTACCTCATAAAGCTTCAGACCACTGGGTACATCTACGTGATCCAATAATGCGGTGGGATTCACATTGCCCTGCTCACTTTTGCTCTTACAAAAAGGTCTCTGCGTGATAGCAAACTGCCAAAGCTGTGACCGAATGGCCCTGTTCTGGATTTCTGCTCAGAGGCGTCAGCCAACATAAAATGGCACATTTACCAACTCTTCGAGCCAAGCACTGAAATCATATTTTAGGTGTTAAAGTGACTGCCATTTTGTTATTAGATTCCATAAAATAGTCTTTTCTTTATTCAGATAGAACCAATAAACTTTAGAAACAAGCTAGAAATTCTCGTTTTCCCATATAATCACTATTACATTGCAGATAATACTGGTCGAAAGCCATGAAGCCTATTTTAAAACGTAGTCTTTATAATTTTTCATTTTGTGTTTCACTCATGTATTCGCCTTCTCAGTACCTTGGTGGATGCAAAGGAACCTCATTAAATTCTCCCGCACCTTCCACATTACCTAGATGCCGAGCGGCTGCCCAGATGCTGAAACGGATTATTTTATGCCGGTGGCATGGCCATGGCGGGCAAGCCCTTCAATAACGTGATCTGAATTGTAAACATAGCCAGAAACCCACAAGAGAAGAGCACACGAGCAGAGGGGCGAAAGGGAATTTTCTGGCAGCTGGAGAAGGGTGCACATTCTGACAGGTGTAACATTGCTAATGTTGTATAAAGAATAAAGAACTGGACTGCATATAAGTGAGAAAAGGAAACCAACCATTTTTACTTGAAAGACAATGTAAACTTTGGGGGCCCTTGGTTGGCACTATGGAAGTATTAGACTGGATGGTTGACTGGGAGGGTCTATCCTGCACATTGAACATTTAGTGGCACCCCTGGCCTCTACCCACCAGAGGTCAGGATCACCCCCGTCCCATGTGAAAACCGAAATGGCTCTAGACTTCGACAAGGAGTGTGTATGGGAAGTTGGCCCCATTCGGGAAGAAGGATGCTGTAAGAAAGTGTTGCTGTTTGCTTTAATTGCTATATTTTCTGTTTTAAAGTCATGGTCAACAAGTTTTAACAGATTTAAAAAGCAGAAATGGAAAGATCATCATTATTTTAACAGAAAGAGCAGTCCATTTGGCTATTCCTACTTTAGCGTTCTTAATGTTTAAAGGCATCGTAATACAATGTGTGCATATATAGCAGAGTGATGCAATGTGCACGGAAATTCATTTAGAAGATTTACTTATAGACCATTGTGTGAGAGGATAAGAATCTTTAGGATCTATCATCAGTCAGCAATGCATCCTTAAGTTGTAGGAGTGGCATTCTCTCATTACTTATGAGAAACCATTAATCACACAAAGTCAGTCTTTTTTTTTTTTTAAATAAAGCTTCACTTGAAATTACTAGCTTCCTAATAACATTGTTAGAAATTAAGAATTATTTTTCAAAAAATCATTAGTCACAGGGCATTGCATTATAAAAGCATGGGTCTGTTACTCTATCCTTTACTGCACAAAAACATGTCAGATATGCAGATCGTTTAAGATGATAAATAACATGTTAACTCGGCCTATCGTCCCATGGCCAGGCTGATACTAACTTCTCCACTTCAACAGTGATTTCTACAGCAAGGCCATTTTCTTAGATATGGAAAGCCCTGCAGTGAAAGAGAACAAAATCACTTTTCATCCAGCTGAAAACACAATTTTAAAAGCAGTTTTGTTCTGTGTAGACTGTGGCTTGCGGATGCACTAGAGACAGCTGCTCTCGTCTGTTTACCTGCGTTTGTCACTGCCTGTGTTCTGTTAGCTGAAGACGTTGGCTTTCTTTCCTCCTGCTCTGCTAATTTTTTAAAAGCATAAAACGAGTGTCACGGCCGCTAAGAGACAATTCAAGAGTATTGCCTAAGGATTTTCACCCAAGATATCTTATTGTGAAAGATAAAAGTCACACCTATTGTTGGCCTCTGAAATGAGCTATAACATTCCATCTCTTTCCTTTCTCCCACTTCTCCAATTTCCCAAGATTTTAGAATGATTTAAACTTAAATGTTGAAAAGTTGGATTATATATTGCAGTCCCTTTTTTTTGGTGACCTCTGCGTATAGTAAAGAAGAGTTTGTTAATTTTTAGGCACTGATCACTAGGGGCACAATTACCATTGCTGTAATCTAGAAGGGGGTGGGTGAGCTTCAGGTGGGCAAAATTCCTTGGCCTTTCATTCTTATGGGGAACATGTCCAGAGGAAGACCAGAGGAAAACCCCTTGTGATGTGGGGCCCCAATACTGAGGCCCTGATTAGGGGTTCTTCATGTGGGGCTCAGAAAGAGAACGAGGAAGAGGAGATGTGTTTTTAAACATTCCTTTGGTAAAATTTACTGGACTCGGTAGTTATTTTGGTACAGAAGATCATGGGAAGAGACTGTGTGAAGGGTAAAATGTTTTCAAGCCTTTGAAATGTTACTTAAACTTGACTAAAAACATGTCAAGAGAAGAAAGGTGCAATGGGAAAACTTGAGTTTGCTTTAGGAACTTTACAAATGAGGTATGGGGATAAAGTCTAAGTCGTAATGGCCTGCACGAACTGATAAATCTGGGAGAGAGATGAAGAGTTGAACATACAATTTAGTGTTGACGGAATAATTTTCTTAATTCCTTTTATTTATGAGTAAAGTTCTAATTTGTACTAATTGTACTAGTTCTTCAATTTTCTGACCACTTTATATAGAGAAAATTATAGGCATCTATTAGTTGACAACACTGAGGTAGATGTTGTAAATGGAGGCAACATAAATGTGTCAATATTTATAAATGTTTGAATCCTTCCTTTTATGTAGCAGTTTTCCCGCTGATGAACTTGTCTCCTACAATGCTCTAAGTATAAACAACGAGGAGTTGTTTATACCAGTAAGCAATAAGACTTTTTTGTAAAATTATGAACTCACAGACTTAACAGAAGATTATTTGATGTGTTTCAATCCAGTGCAATGATCTAAACTGATATTCAAATGATCCCATATGGGACTAGTGGGAATTATTTTCAGATTGCTCCTGAGTCATTTGCCATGACCCCATAGTCTCTGATAGCTTCCTTGCTATCAGAACGGTTTTCCTCTTTCTATCTCAGACCTGAATTTAGGTGTTCCTCCAAAGAGCCTCGGATGCTTTTAATGAGATGTACTCATTAATGGTTATAATCTGGATTTTAAAAAAGGACTCATTGCTACTGGACTACTGATTGCTATTATTCTCTTCATAGTGGACCGTTCTACAAAGTGCATATTTTTAAAAGGGAGCATTGATACATTATTAATTTCATACAAATACTTCCAGTTCAATATGGTTTTTACTTAGCCTCCTCATTCTTTCCATATGTTCCATCTCTCATGCCAAAAGTCACAGTCATCCAATGTAAATTACACATTCACTCATCCCCAGTACACATATCACAGGACTGGAATGACACTGGGAGCTGCACCCGCAATGCACTAGTTAGATGACTATTATTTTTTAAATGGGAGGGCTTTTGTTTGTTAATTTTCTTTATTTGCTTCTGTCCTTCTTTTTGTCTCTGGGCATATGCCATTACGATGTTTAGTCAAATGGTTGGGCTGAAAGTGATTTGGAGTAGTTCCACTTTGTGTGGTTAGGACAAATACCTTTACACGTAGTTAGGTTCTTTCACTTCATTCATCCTCCAGTTTTTACTTCTAGCTTATTCTTTGTTGTTCATTTATTAATCTATTTTCATGAATATAAGTATTTGCACAGTTCCAAAGTTTACAAAAGTGACATACAGAAGAGCCTAGGTTCTATTTGTGTCTCCTTCACATTCTTTCCCAGTCTTATCAGTTAGCAGTGATTAAAATTAGATATATATAAATGTATATATATGCACGTGTGTGTATATTATATATACACATATATATATCCAATTATATACACAGCCAGGCAGAAGTAATGCTCCTTTTTGATTACAACATCTTTTATTACAAAATCATAAGCATGTAGTTCTGTAACATAACAATATCATACTCAAAAACACCATATGATATTTTAGGTGAAATGTTCAAATTCAAACTATAAATTATTATACCCATTTTATTGCCCTACAAATCACACTCGAGCAGGACTTACTCCTGCCAGACCTTGTAAATAATGTGTTGTTTTTGGTTTTGTTTTTGTTTTTCCCCCCTGATTAGTATCTCCCAGTGATTACTTCATAGTGTTATATAGAATCATTCTTCATTCTTTTCCACAATAGCATTGTGCTCCATTATGTAAATGTACCAGTTTATTCAGCTAGTGTTTTATTGGTAGAAATTTAGGTTGGTCCTGGTATATTTCTGTTACAAAAAAATACCACAGTGAATTCCTTATTTATACGTATTTTCATTTTACTATTGTATCTTTGTCATATATTCCCAGAAGAAGAAATACATATTTTCATTTTACTATTGTATCTTTGTCATATATTCCCAGAAGAAGAAATGCTAATTGTCTTCATTATTTTGCTAACCATGTTAAATTCCTGTCTATGAGGTTATGCCATTTTGCATTCCCAGCATCAATGTGTAAGAATGATGCACTTATACTGTCTTATCAAAGGAGTATTTTGTAAAATTTTTGGATTTTTGCAAATCTGAAAGATGAGGAATGGTATCAAAGTGGAGTTTTAATTTACAGGTCTAATTCTGAGTGAGGTTGAGGATCTTTTCCTATGTTTACACACTGTCCTCCCACCATGAACCGTGTGTTCCTCTCTCTAGCCCAGTTCTCCACATGACACCTTCACATGTGGTACCTGCTATTTGGTGAGTAACTTAATAACCTGATGCTCGCCAACTCTAGCCACACAAACCTGTTTGCATTTCCCTGAATGAGAGATTCTGCTTCATTCTTTTATGCTTTTGCACATACCCTTGGCTTTGCTCCATCTGCAATGCCTTCCAGGTCTTCTTTAGGGAATGTCCTCTCACTCTTGCAAGTCACCTCCCTTAAAGTGTTCTGGAAGTATGCACATTGAGCTCTTCAAGAGTGCCTGCCTTTGCAGAGTTGGACTCCAGTACAACACTTCTATGTTTTAAAATGTTATATGCCTTCTACATCATTGTAAAGTTAAGTATATGTTGCATTTATAATTTAAAATAAGAAAATCAAAGAGGAAAAACAAAGAGAAAAAATAAATGTACTTATGGAGTTTTCTTTATTACTTACTCAGAGATAGAAATAACTCACCCTCTTGCTATCTATCTATCCATGTACCCTTCTGTCTTTGTGTGCGTGGGCTGCCATAGCAACCTATCACAGATGGGGGGGGGCTTAAACAACAGATATTCAGTTTTTCATAGTACGGAGGGCAGAAGTCTAAGGTGCTGGTAGGGTTGATTTCTGGTGAGATTGCTCTTTCCCACTTGGAGGCAACCCCCTCTTCTCACCAGGACCTCTCACAGCACCTTTCCTCTGAGAGAGAGAGAGAGAGAGAGAGAGAGAGAGAGAGAGAGAGAGAGAGAGAGAAGATCTCTGGTATCTGTTCTTCTTCAAAGACACTATCCTATCAGATGAAGGCCCTACCCTTGTGACCTCATGTAATCTTAATTATCTCCTTAAAGGCCATATCAGCAAACACAGTCATATTAGAGATAGGGACTTCAACATAGGAATTTTAGGAGCAAAAGATTCCATCCATAACACCAGGTAGTATCTGTCTATCTATCCATCTATCTAGTTATCCATTTATATTTATTGCTCTGGCTACTTTGATAGAAACTACTCTATTTTTCTCCCTTCTAAATTTGCCTCTGGCACAGTAAGTGTTGTATCTTGATTACTTTGAATCTGCAGAGTTTCCATTTAATAGGTGCTCCAAAAGTATTCGCTGAATAATTTCAGATGCTGGTCTTTCTGCATGTGATTGTGTCAACATCTCTTGTAGTTTTCTATTCTTTTCCTGAAGATTTATGTAGAAAAGATTTCTTCCCTTTACATAGTGAAGATTTCCTCGCTTTCCTATGGGATCTATAGATACCATAGACTATTTTCTGACAAAATCAGGCAATGCAGATATGAAAATTAAAAAAAAAGATTTTTTTGAGTAAAAAGCAATATTATATCTTTACATACATTTTAAAGTATTTGAATATATGATAATTTTTTTGCAATAATTTTCTATCAGTTAACTTGGGAGTTTAAATACCTTTTATAAATTCTTTAACTATATTACCCTATTATAGTTTATAAAATAATCAGTTTTGTTGCTTTCATCTTGTTTATATGCTGATAGGAAAAAATTGAGACAACTGGTGTGTTTATATTTTGTGAGCAGTTGCAATTTCCTTAAATTTATTGAACTGTTTACCTGGGATTTTATAGCCGACTTCGGAGATGAACGGCACACACAATGAACGGTATTTTGGGCACTGACTCACTAAGATGCAAGAGGAAGTTACTCTTGGATCCTGCCTGGTTCATCGGAAGTTAGAAGGGCAGCAATAACCCACGAACACAACACTGCCATTTGCACCCCCTCATATATGAGACATCTGGCCTACAACCAGAAAGCCATCCAGATGGAGTTTTGCCAGGAGAACCATCTGTGACAGGAAATAATGAGAAAAGAGTGAGGAGATTCCTGGGACAGCTTCAGTTCCTCCACTTGTAGGAAGATAACTCAGATCATTCCCTGATTTCTATGGTGTAGAGTAGATGGCGTATTTGTGTACTTGAATCATTTGTGAAATGTTATATCTGTAAGACTAATGTCCTAAAAGCAGATGGCTTTGATGTATTTTAATCTTCTTGGAGCCCTTCAATAGAATTTATTATAAAAAATGTTAATGAATTGACATCTCCCCACTCGTGATACTTAGCAGACACCCATGTGCATGGCTTGTTCTAGTTTCAGAGGGTGGCCCTGTTGAAGGAAGACAATGTGGGGTTTAAAAACAACTGTCTCTGGGTTCATAGACAATATCCACTATTACCAGCCTTGGGTCCTTGGGCAACTTACTTAATATTCTTGAAGTAAAAAGAATGCAAATACTTGTTTTCAATAATATCCAATCAATTAGATTAGATTACATATTTGAAGAGCACAGCACAGTGACTTGCTAATCAATCAAGTTACTTTTATTTTTCTTCATTCTTTACATTTTATCTATTTAGAGTATTTTGTCTTCTAGCAATCTATTTTTTCTTAGATTTTTTCACAACTTTGCAAATATATACATCTATTAACACGACACCATAGCTATTGACTAGCATCTGTCACTGAATACCCTACTTGATTTTTCTCTGGATAGACTTAATGTCTTGTTTATCTCTTTTTTTTTTTGTTTTCCCATGTCCTGAAATCCTGAGGACCTAGCCCGTGTTAACTAATTAAATGTAATTGCAGAATAGAAGCAAGAGTTCTGCCATTTGCTGGTTATGTGAACTAGAACTTGACTTATTTTACATCTGTGTTACCCATTTTGTTACTATCCTTAGCTTGGACTTCCATCA
>PVKM010045892.1:0-11840 GCA_004027735.1 Carollia perspicillata
GGTTTATGAGCCAGTGCTCACTCCATTGAGCCACACTAGCCAGGGCTTGGTAGGGTGAATTTAAGGGCATGGTTATTTAGAATTACTTGCTAGCTATGGGGTTGGGAGGATGGGGATTTAGCAAATGCACTGAGAATCCAGGCATTACATAATACCTAAATTTAGGCAAGTAGAAAAGATTTTTTCAAACCACCCAGCTGTTGACTGGGAGTATAAGCAGTAAGACTCATAATTCTTGGATATTTGGATACTACTGTTCAGATGGGCAAGAGTTAAGCCTGCGCTGGTGAGCAAGGGACCCATGGTAAACCCAGGCGTGCTGATGGGCTTAATCGCAGTGGCCAGGGCCAGCTGTAGCACTCAGTGTATTTACTTGTGTAGGACCTAGTTGAGTAACTACCTGGTGACAAGATCCGAGACTGTCCATGTACTCTTGCCACAGTTGACTCTGGTACTGGTTCCTTGGTTTATACATACACAAAGAAGGCAGTAGTGGCTTCAGAGTTGGCGCTTTTGGGGAAGTAGGAACTGAAAGTAACTCTTTGATATTCAAAGTTTTGTATTGTTGCCTTCTGGAATTGAAAATAAGTCCAGTATTCTAGAGTGGCTTTAGTCCTTTGCCTTCCCTGGGAAGTTTTTCCTCCTCAGTGTATTTTGGGATTGAGTTGTATTTGAGCAGTTTAGCTGTTACGACACTTGGGTCTAAGTCCAGGAAAATAGATTTGATTGTAGACTGGCTGTTTGGCTTCACCAAATTTAGGATTTTATCAATTATGAGTTTGTATAAACATAGCTGAGGAAGAGATTCATTTTGGGCATGAGTCAGTGAGACTATTCTGTCCCCAAAAAGCAGCTATAAAGTTGGACAAAACTGTCAAAAACAACCGTAGGCTTATAACAAATTGAGAAGCATTTATTCATAAAAACCACTGAGTTTTGAATAAGAAGACAAGTTGGTGATCTTGCCCAGGATCGATGCCATTTTTCCCCAGCTCTGGTAGTGTAGGAGTTCAACCAGGGCGAGGTGGGCCGTGAAAACCAGCAGCTTCACTAGTCCTATGGAAAGGGCTCGCTTGATTTGGAGTGTTGTCAGTTAAAAGTGATGATCTTGGTGACACGTGAAATAGGAAGAGCCAGCAACTTTGCTAGACCCATTACAGTCCTGTTTCCGACAAACAGTGGAGCAGCGGACTAGACAGGACTCCAACAGAGAGGTCTGGGAGGCGAGACAGCTACGGGGAGCTTGATAATCTCTCTAGCTATCCTGGGTTGACTGGAGGTTTTGTGCACACCAGTGTGAGCCCAAGCCACCTACACATCTCTGGGCAATACAGAGAACATGTGGAAAGCCCAGCAGAAAATAAAAACTATAGCAAACTTGAAGGCCTAAAGTGTGACTGTGCTCCCCATCCCAACCACAGGTCAATCAGCAGTGAGTAAAAAGGCTCAAGGTGGTCGAACTCCTCTGACCAACCAGTAAGCCATGCAGACAAGAGGAGTGACCTGGTAGAATCCAGGCTTCACGATAAAAACAAGGGTGGGGGGAACGCTGAGCCATCATAAACCATGCATTACAGGAGAGAGATGTGTTTACCAGTAAGTTAGTAAACAAAACAAAAAACAAAACCCACAAACTTTAGTAGGCAAAAAATTGGAATCTAGAGTTGCCAACAGTACATTATTTTAAATGCTCAGTATTCAAAAGAATTAGGAGACATTTAGAGAAGCAAAGTGTGACCTATACTCAGAAAAAATAAATCAGCCAGTAGTAACTAAGTCTGAGAGATCCCACATGTTGGTGTGTACACAAAGACTTCATAGCAGCTATTACAGACACTGCAAAGAAATGAAGGGAGCCACGTTCTAAGAATTAAAGGAAACTGTGATGGCAATGACTCAGTGAAAGAAAAAAAGAAAGTACAAGAGAATAAAATGGAAGTGTTAAAGAATCTAATAACTGAAATGGAAGGTTAATTAGGAGGGACTCAAAAGCAAATTCAAGATGGCAGGAGAATTGTGAACTTGTAGATAGATCAGTAAAAAATATTTTTTATGAAGACAGAGAAAAAAGATGGAAGAGTAGTGAACTAAGCCTCTGAGCTCAGTGGCACAACATCAAATATATACATAAGGGCCGTGGCCGGTGTGGCTCAGTGGTTGAGTGCTGGCCTGCGAAACAAGAGGTCACTGGTTCAATACCCAGTCAGGGCACCTGCCTGGGTAGTGGGACAGGTCCCCAGTACAGGGCAAGCACGAGGCAACCACATGTTGATGTTTCTCTTCCTCTCTTTCTCCCTCCCTCGCTTTCACTAAAAACAAAAACAAATAAATAAAAGTGTATACATAGATATACATGTATAAAAGGAGAGGAGTGAGAGAAAGGAACAGAAAGTATTAAAAGAAATAGTGGCCCCAAACTTCCTGAATTTGTCGATAAGCATTAGCCTACAGATTCAAAAAATTTGATAAATGCCATGTGCAAACTAGAAGACAAGACAAAAAGAAAAATCATGAAAACAGCAAGGAAAAAAATGATTTATCACACGCAAGGGAACTGCAATAGGCTTTAGGGCTGCTGACTTCTCAGTAGAAGCAATGGAGGCCTGAAGGTAGTGGAATGACATATTGAAAGTGTGGAAAGAAAACATTGTTAACCAAGAATTGTGTGTCTAGCAAAACTATTCTTCAGAAATGAAGGCAAAATAAAGACATTCCCACATTAAAAAAAAAAAAAGAATTTTGTTGGTAGATGACCTGCCTTAAAATACTAAAAGAAGTTCTTAAGTCTGAAAAAAGTCAATCACTTTTTTTATTGTTGATGCAGTAACCAGATGATCACTTGAACCCATAAGAAGACATGAAAAACATTGGAAATGGGCAATGTAATTCTTTATATTTTTCTTACTCTCTTAATTAAAAAAAAAGGCATAAGATTGTATAAAGCAGTACTTATAACACTTACTGAATTTATATGGCATATATGGCAATATTAATAACAGGAGGGAATAGGTGATATATTGGAGCAAGTTTTTATATTTCCTGGAACTAAGTTAGTGAATTGTGATAACTGAAGGCGCATATGGTGATACTTAGAGCAACCATAAAGAAAATAACAATACAGAGTGAAAAAGTCAACAGAAGGATTAAAATCACACACCAAAAAATGTTTCACACAAAAGAAAGTGGTGAAGGAGGACGAGAGGGTTAAAAAGGCGTGAGCCCTGCCCGGGTGGGTCAGTCGGTGGAGCGCTGGGTCGTGTACCGGAAGGCTGAGCGTTTGATCCTCGGTTGGGGCGCACATGGGAAGCACTGCTCAGTGTTTCCCTCTCACATCAATATTATCTCTTTCTCTCTCTCTCTCTCTCTCTCTCTAAAATCAATAAAAATATATTCTCAAGGATAAAAAAGACGTGAAACAAATGAAAACAAGCAACAAAATGGCATATATAAATCCAACCGTATCAATAATTATATTAAATGTGAACGGATTAACTGTCTATTCACAAGGTAAGGGGATTGTCTGGATGAAGAGGGAGGACCCAGCTCTACACTGTTAATAAGAGATGTGCCTTAGAAAAGTGGTGACTATGACAGGAAAATACAACAATTATAAAAATATACCTGACAGTCCTGGCTGGTGTGGCTCAATGGATTGAGCGGTGGCCTGCAAACCAAAAGGTTGCCAGTTCGATTCCCAGTCAGGGGACATGCCTGGGTTGCAGATCAGGTCCCCAGTTGGGCAGTGTGGGAGAGGTAACTGATGGTGTTTCACACATCAGTGTTTTTATTGTTTAATTTATTTTTTGAGCGAAGGGAAGGGAAGAAGAGAGAGAGAGAAACATCAGTGTGTGGTTGCCTCTTGTGCACCCGCTACTGGGGTCGTGGCCCACAACCCAGGCATGTTTTCTGACTGGGAATCAAACCAGTGACCCTTTGGTTTGCAGGCGGCACTCAGTCCACTGAGCTACATCAGCCAGGGCTCTCTCCCTTTCTTTCTCCCTTCCTTCCCCTCTCCATAAACAGTAAATAAACAAAAACTTTAAAAATAATTAAAAGATATTTACCTAACACCAGCACCAAAATACATGATGCAAAACTGACAGAAATTAAATGAGAAATACGTAATTCAACAGTGTTATAAATTTCAATATCCTACTTGCAATAATTGATACAAGAACTAGAGAGAAAATTAAGAATATAGAAGACATAACACTATCAACCAACTTAACGTAGCTCCTATTTATTGAATTCTTCATGCAGAATATCCATTCCTTTCAAGTGTACACGAAACAGTCTCTGAGAATATTCTGGGCCACAAAATGTCTTGATATTATTAGTCATTAAGGAAATGCAAGTTAAAACCATAGTGTATTTTCACTGCACACCCTCTGGAATGTTTATAGTCAAAAAAACTATAAAATATTCTAAAAAGTGTTGCTCAGTCTGTACAGAAACTGGTAAGCTTGTGCATTGCTATGAGAATGTAAAATAGTATAATTACTTTGAAAATTAGTTTGGCAATTTAAGAAACAGTTCAGTATAAATTTTACTCTATGATAGAGCAATTCTACTCCTAGATATCTACCCAAGAGAAGTAAAAATATATGTTCACCCAAAGACTTTATGTCAATGTTCATAGCAGCTTTATTTATAATAGCCAAAACTTGAAAACAATCTAAATGCCCACCAACTGATGAATGGATACACAAAATATGGAGTAGTCATATGATGGAATGCTATTCAGCAATGAAAAATAATCAGCTGATACGTGCTACAGCATGAATAAACTTCAAAAACATTATGCTAAGTGAAAGAAACCAAACTCAGAAAGACTACATACTGTATGATTCCATTTATATGAAATGTCTGGAAAAGACAAAGTCACAGAGACAAGAAAGATGGGTGGTTTTCTGGGGCTAAGGGTAGAAGTGGAGATTGACTGGAAACGGGCTCCAGGGGAGTTTTGGGGTGCTGAAAGTGTTTTAAAATGGAATTGCAGTGATAGTTACATAATTCTATAAATGAATGAATAAAAGTCAAATTGTATACCTACAGTGGATTAACTTTTTGGTACATAAATTATACCTAAATAAAGCTGTTAAAAGACCTAAGATTTGTTGGAAGTAGGATGATTTTGGATAAAATGGTTTTAAGTTCATCAGTCAGGTGATGGCCTATTGATTTGTGATGCTTCTAATTAATCTTTGCCTTGGGACCTGTGCCCTCCCTCTCTGCTGCCCAAACCCTGCCCTGTACCGTGTCCCACTGAAGAATCCATTGGAAAGAAGTTTCTCAAGTGGAGAAACCACTTTCTCTTATTTGGGAGGACTGACACAACTCTTGGGAGTGTGACTCTGATGGACCATGTTAGCTGATGATACAGAAAAATGCCAGCTTTCAGCCTCGGATTAGAGATTAACCCCAGCCAGATAGACACCTTATAAACGCGTGCTGCTGGTTGACAACTGATGAGAGTTTGGGGAGCAAGAAAATTTTGTTGACTGAAAATAGACAACCCATGGAACAGTACCATCCCAGACCAGATGTTCTGGGCTGTATTGCTGTGTGTTGTGTGTGGCACACTTTTTCTCAGGCTGCACAACAGTCCTGTGAGATAGGAGACATAGCCTTGTCCCCCTTTAGGAGAAGTTAAGCTTACAGGGTGACTGACTTGTCCAAGTGCACACAGCCATTGCAGAGCTGGATTTAAAGTCAGGTTTTCTGACTCCGTATTTCATATCACTTCTTCTGTATGCTACTGTTTTACCTCAACTATTTAATGGAAAGAGGAGCGAAAGGGGCATGTGATTTTGACTGATAGACTTCATGTATTTTCAGTCGATTGAGAAGAATAGGAGGAGAAGTTGGGCTTCGGTGTAAGTTCAGGGGTTCTATAGCCAGTATAATCAGGGTAGGCTTGTCTTGATATCTGGTAGCTAATAAAATTATACCCGGGTTGGAACAGGTACAATTCATGGCACAGAAGACTTCAAGGTATTCTGTGCTTGGTTCAAGGGGCAGACCGCATTCTAGGTTATAAATATAATCGTGCCAGAAATCACAAGGAAATTCACTTGACACTTACGGAATGTCCACTCCCTGCCATACCTCTTGTTAAGATACGGGATCACAAGATCCAGGGGGATCCTGTTGAGAGACAGGCTGAGAGAACAGGAGTGGGCTGGAATTTCCTTCATTGTTTCTATTCTTCGAGGCCGTGCGTCTGCCCTCCAGAGTGCCCACTTCCACCACGGACCATTACTCGCTACTGTCCCTGCAGCCGTGCTTTCTACAGGTCCCCTTTCTTGGTAAAAATAAAAATAGTCCATGATTTTTTCCTCGTTCATTGTGGATTCTTCTTCTGGTTTTCAGCCAAACATAGGTAGACCTTGCATTTTAAAGAAATTGTTGCTTTAAAAAAAGACATTAACAATAATTTTTAATTGTTGAAATAGTGCATGCTTATTGCCGGACACTTGAAAGACATAGATGAGTTAAAATAATAAACATACAATAAAAGTCACTTCTAATTTTATAACCTAGAGATTTCAGTTGTCCACAGCTTTGCTTCCAGACTTTCACTCTGCTTTTTACTTCTTATCAGCCAGTTCATGCACACACACACACACACACACACACACACACACACACACAGATTTTAGTGTTTTGTTTAGTATCAGGCTTTGTGCAGAATGGTTTACATGTAGTTTTCCTCTTCAAGTAGGCCTGTCGAGCAAATGCTATGATCATATCTCCTATTTACACAGATTTAGCAGGTAAGTAACTTGTCTGGGTTCACATAGATGGCTCAAGCTCTTTATCTCTACCTTTCCAGAAATCCGTTTTCATCCATGGCTATCACTCCAAAAAATTGATCTCTCTAAGACTATTAGTAATTTAAAAAATTTTCTGCCTTCTCTGACTTTGCCTCACGACCTCCTCTCTGCCTTCTATGTGCTTTAGCCACACTTTCAAGCCTCGCTTTCTGAAAGCACTACGCCCTGTGTACACTTGCCATTCATTCTCTTTGCTCGGAACGCTCACTCCACCTGTCTCTCATGCAATTTACACTTAACCGTGCAAGCCTTCATTTACACGTCACTTGCTTGAGGTCACTTTCCAGACCATTCTCACTTCCAAGACCAGATTGGCCTCTTCCAGCATTTGCTCCCATAGTATCTTCTTTTTCTCTTTTGTGGAACTTGTCACGCTTGGGATTATTTGGCCTGCTGTTTGCACTTTTGTTCCCTCCCCGTTTCCTGGCGTTTGTTGCAGGCGAGGTGCACAGTGCATGTCCAATATCCGTGTCACCTGTCTTCTTTCTGTGCATTCACTCTCAGCTCCATGCTTATAAATCACACATGCACATTCTCTGTTCAAAAAAAAAAAAAGAACTTTTCTGTCTTCCAGTTCAGAATTGCTCGTTTCTTAGTGCACTCCAGCCTCCTAATCTAGTTAAGACAGTTTGGCAGCATTCTCGACTTCTTGCTGTCATTTCTGTTCGAGCCCGTTTCTTGGAAGGTGGATCTGGTCTATTGAGCTGAAAAGATGGTCACAGTGTTTTAAGTAAAAGAAGTTATGGAACATTATGTATAATTTGTGATATTTTATCTAAATGTAAATACACGTATTTGAAATATCTCCAAAATGTTTGAGAGTATATACACTGAACAGAATGATGAGAGGAGCCAACTAGTGGACTTCCTTTTTCCCTTTTGTATGAATTTTTCAGTGACTACATATTTGGAAAAAACCCTATTTCGAAAAAGGGAAAACAACCAAAAACAAAGCTAATGAGCTGGCTTTTTGAGAGAGCCTTTCCATTCTTTCCAGTGCTGCTGCCTCAGTCCTTTCATGCCACACGTCTCTCTTTTAGGTCTCTCCTCCCTTCCTCCCTGTATATCAGTGTGGCAAATCTTCCAGAAGTCTTGCTTTCATTATCTCCTTTCAGAGCTTAGCACTTACAGAGGCCTCCTGTTGTACTAACTCTAAAATTTTCTGCCTTCTGTAGTTTGTTCTTTTCCCTTTCCAGTGCTATTCCTTATGACCCCTTGACACAGTCCCAGAACTATTCTGCTCTTGTCCCCTATACATGCCACACATTTTCTTTGTTGCTGATATTTATTGACAGTCTCATCTGCAGAAAACACCCTTAAATTCACATAATTGTCTCTCTTCCCTGTAGCACTTAGGTTGATCTAAGAGAAACTGCACAGGATTTTGGTGGCTGAAATATGTCATTTTTTTCATCGGCGTATTTCAAGACTGCTGATTCTCTGTAAGTAAATGGCATACTTGCTCAGGTGTACATTTTTCAAAGAACATCTCAGACATTCTTTTCTAATTTTTCAGAAAATTTGGAAATCATTTTCTCTGTGTCCACCAGTATGAAAGAAAGAAAACTGATTTCCCTTAAGTACTTCCTGGGTGGAACAGTCATTTGAATTTAATGTTGTTCATCAGCTTCTTTCGGGGAGGTTTTAGTTTGAGAACTCATAAACTCAAATGCATCAGTCTTTAAATAACAGCAGACACAATTTGGTATGTATTTGGCTGCCACCACATGGTATAACATTGTATGTTCTACAAAGGGAAATACTCAGTAGCAGCATGAGTATGGATTTACCTGTCTGTACTCAGAGGGCAGAAAGGTTTGGGAAATAGTTGGAAAGTGTATGACATGAAGTGTGGTGGTGGAGGCTGGTGTTAAGTTGGTGAGTTTGGCTTTTCTTGGAGCAGCCTTTGGTAGCTCAGAATCACCTGTGGAGCTTGTTATAATAAAATGCAGATTTGGGGGCCCTACTGCTGGTCTAGGAAGAACTCAAGAATCTGTATTTTTACAAACAACTCTAGGTGATTGTGGTGCCCAGTCAGGTTTAGGAAACACTGGCCTGCGCTTCATATTTTTCCTGAATTCTTGCCACTTTTTGCATTTTTCTTTTGTCTTTGATTTCTCTCTTTAGTTTTTAATCTCACTAAACCGGTACTTTTCCTTCCTTCCAGTTTTGGAAGGCTAAATTGACAATACTGTTCTCCTACTGCCTTCTTTAATTTGAGTTTTGCTCTGAGAATCTGTTTCTATCTCAGACTTAAGTGTATGGTTAAAAAGTGTATGGAAAACAAGGCCCTTGTTTTCCTGTCGTTATGATGAAAGATTTAGTGGCTTATCTTAGCGTATTTTATAGGATTCACAGATGGATACTAAATTTTATTAAGAAAAGTGACGTGCATTTCCTAATTCAGTTAGATTTTTTTCTTATTTGAAGAACATGGATTGCAAAGGCCAGAATTAATGGGCCTAATAGCATTGGTCAAAAGAGAATACTTAAGTACATTTGAGCAATAATAAGCAAGGCATTATACTAAGACTATTTAGTTATTTAAAGGAATGAGAATATTGTAACAAGGCTTGTTGTAGAGGGCCATGTATAACGTGTAACTGAGTGAGAAAGCAGATTATACAGCAGTAAGTAAAAGTTCTTATTTTACTTACTTGTATGCAAAAGTAAGATGAATTCATTTTAAGCAGCCCTCCAAAAAAAAAAAAACAAAAAAAGGTTCTTTAAGGATAACTATTTTGTTTATGATGTTTATTATCTTAATAATAAGTAGATAAGGTAATAAATTAAATTTATTGTATTTTATTTATGACAAGTTATTAAACTTGTTTATAATATTTACAGGTGATTGCAATCAAAGAAATGGATTGCAGATTATGGGGAGAGAAATTTTCAATTTTTACTTTATATATTTCTGTATTTGAATATAAAGTAATAACATTGATTTTTTTAATTTAAAAATTATGAAAGCATTGATTCTTTTTAAACATGGTATGACATCAAGGTATATAGTTTATTCTTCTGGTAAAATATCACTTCCTTAACTCTAGAACATGTATGAAAAAATGAAAGTACCAGGCATTTAGAGACCCTATTTCATATTAGAACCAAAGAGAGCAAGAGAGACTTCAGCCAGTATACTGGAGACAACAGCAGCTGCCACCTAGCACAGTAGCTGATGAATGCTCTGCACGTGCCTTACCCTTGGGTTGTTTGGTCCGCAGTTTGCATTCATTGATCAGTGAGTTGATTCAGACTCAAACCCACCGACAGCAATGAATGTTGAGTGCAGCCATCAGTGTTTCCTTTTGGTGGAGTTGCCTTGGCTCTCCCCAACTCCTGGCTCTTCTTTTCCACACTGGTTTCTTCGAGGTGTGGCATTTCTCCTAGTAACTGACGGTTGAGAACCCACATAATTAATTATTGATAACATTGACACTAGAGCTGGGGGTTCTTAAAGATGGGAAACTGGCTCAGAGAAGAGAAGAGAGGGCTCCTTGAGAAGCTAACAAGTAGCCTTGTGATCACACAGGCGGTGCTTGAATACTGGGGGATATAAACAGTAGTTGAGGACCCTGCTTTCTCTCTCTTTTGTACCGAGAAATATGAGTACTTTTCAAGTTAAATTATTAGCACAGGTTGCATTTTAGGCTAATAATAATAATAATAGCTTACATATATTGAGCATTTGCTGTGTGTTCTAGGAATGGTACAAAGCACCTTATATTTTCATTTCATTGAATTGCAAAACATTCCACGAGGGTAGGTGTTCTTATCATCTCCTACTTTTTATATGAGATCACCAAGACTCAGACACTTGTCCAGAGTCACACAGCTAGCTAGGGAGTTGAGCCAAGATGCATCACAGATTTGCCTGACTCCAGACCTGACTTTTTACTTGAATTTAACCGACATTTAAATAAGCGTATGTGTGGATGGAAATAGTGAGGCAATAGCTGTTTTCAAATAGCTCATATTCTAATGGGGCTGGCTGTCAAAACTTAACCACGTTAACTATAACTTGAGGCAGAATGTGATAACAACTGTGCAGACATTGGAAAGTTTTGTGCTGTTTTTGCTTATTAAATCCTCCCCTTGCCCCTAATTAAAAGTTTTGAGGGTATATGGGAGAAATAAGTATAAAATAGTTAATTGGATTTTGCTCCAAAATAAAGTAGATTTTTTTTAAAAAACCTCTCCTTGCTACGTGCTATTTCTCACCAGAATGGCATATGTCTAGGAGACATTTAGGTACACTTATTATCATGGAGTTCCTCTCATGTTGTTGAAACAAAACACGTTTGTCAAAAACACAGCAAAAAAAAACAAGAAAAAATGGGCAATAGAAATAGAGGGGAGCTTCAAAAAATCACCTTTGGGGGACAGGTAGTGGGCCTGGTTCTGGTGGTCTCATGTAACATGTGAAGGCACAGCCTATTCCTTTGCTTCAGGAAATGTAGTGGTGTTTGTAAGGACCCCAGGGTACAGTCAACGGTCGGTGGTTTTTTCCAAATCCCAAACTCACCGACAGCGTTGAATGTTCCTTGGAGCCCTCTGAAGGCTGGATCCTGGCTCTGGCAGCCTTTCTTCAGTCTGTCCCCACCTTTAGGAGCCAGTGAGCAGTGAGACCACGCTGATGTGGCTCTCACATTCTTTTCAGATTTTTTTTCCTCTTAAAATTCCTTCCTTTTTAAAAAAATATGTATTTTATTGATTATGCTATTAGAGTTGTCCCATTTTCCCCCCTTTATTCTCCTCCCCCCTGCATACCCCCTCCCACCCACATTCCCTGTCCTCCCCACCTTAGTTCATGTCCGTGGGTTGTACATATAAGTTCTTTGGACTCTCCATTTCCTATACTATTCTTAACCTCCCCCTGTCTATTTTGTACCTACCATTTATACTTCTTTTTTTTTTCTCATTCATTTTATTTTTTATTTTTTTTCAATTTTAATTTTTTTATTGATTATGCCATTACAGTTGTCCCATTTCTCCCCTTCA
>PVKM010045893.1:0-11848 GCA_004027735.1 Carollia perspicillata
TGACCTCTGCTCACCTTGATGCCAGACACTTCAGTTTCTCCTTCTATACCACTGGTACCTTTCAAGCTACTACCCTGGTGCCAGAGTTTGGAGGGAGCGAATCTAAGTAGGTGAGTCTGTGTGTGGGTTCTCTCAGAGGAATTGCTTGGGGCTCCAGAAGTTTCTCTCACCAACTCAATCCCAACTAGTTTTTGCAGCCAGAAGTTGTGGGGACTTATATTCCTGGCACTGGAACCTTGGGTTGGGGGCCCTGGCGTGGGGCTGGGACTCCTCATTCCCCAGATATACCTCCAGAATTTTTACCTGCCACATGTGGGTGAGGGACCAGCACTTTTCATGTCTGTACCCTTCCTATCTGGATGGATGGATGTGGTTTCTTTAATTCCATAGTTGTCAGGTTTCCATTCAACTCAATTTCTGATGGTTCTGCGTGATGGTAGTTCTATATTTTAGTTGTAATTTTGACGTGGTTGTGTAAAGAGATGAGTCATGTCTGCCTATGCTGCCATCTTGACCGGAAGTCCCAGGGATCAGTATTTTTAGAATAATTCTAAAGTGTAGCCAGGATTGACACCTACTGTAGGCCATGAAACACAATAGGCTGGTATCCATTCCTTTCTTTCTTGTTGCTCCTTCCTGTTCTCGGACGGCCTGAATGGTAATGGTATGTGTGGTAGACAGATTTCTTTGATAGCCACCAGTGGTCCTGCCTCCTGGCCTTCCTGCACCTTGTAGCCCCTGCTCTTTGGTTGTTGGCTGGAGTTGAACTCAGATCAACTTAACTATCCAAAGGAAAATGGCCAGCACAGTCGGAAGTGTGGGGAAGAGGAAATGAAAAGCCCAGCATTATCCACAAATCTGGCTGATCAGTCTGTGGCCATCAATGACCTTTGCCATCTCAGGGCTCCCTTCTCACTCTCCCCCCAATTCAAACCCCCAACCCAGTGAGGGTGTTTTGGGGGTTATCAGCCCTTTGGTGCTCTAAGCAACCTTCATAGAACCTTTCTTTAAGGCTTCTAATCTAGCCTCCTCCTCCTTCACATTTTCTCCTTCCTCTTCTTGTTGCCTTGTCTAAACTGGGAGCTGGCATCATGGCCTTTCTCTCTCTCTCTCTCTCTCTCTCTCTCTCGGCTACAGAAAAATCCTCCTCTCAAAGTAGAGCCAGTCAGAACAATGCTCTGCATAGTGTGGCCATAGAAGCTGCTTATCTAGATCATTGTTACATTGATATGAGTTCAAGCACCAGGAGCCAAGGTCTTGTTGGATGCCCCAGCTCTGGCAGTGGGCTGCTCTGGCACAGCTAGCATCATCTCCAAAAGGGAGGTCAAGCGAGACTTCCAGACCATTGGGACACTTGTCATTTTTTTTTGGGAAATGTGGACCGCCAGGACAATTGCTTCTTGCTCCCTTAAATTTTCCCCAAGCATCAGAAGAGCTGCTCTGGGGATTCTATTCAATGTCCCTAGTTACCCCCACCCCCAAAGATACCAGCAGCCCTTTGGTTAGTTTGGCTTTCCACTTAGATCATTGAAGTGATTTCAAATCCGACTGGGCAACACTCAACATTTCATTTATGTCTTGGCAAGGTTACCATGTTATTACTTAACTGTGCTGCTGCTACTCAATAAGTGGGAACTGATTGAAATAACCACAGGAGATGCTGGATTCCCCTAATTTTAGCACAGAGTTAGAGCTCACTCCCACAGTTGGAAGTTAAAATAGGCTGCCAGCCCACAGAAATGCCCACCCACCACACCTCACTGTCACACCACTGACGCCTGTCATGGAGGGAGCCGGGGAAGGCTGCACCGCATTCTTAGAAACAAAGTTCCTCTCCTTGGCACATGCCTGAGGGCATTTTGGCCAGGCCCAGTTTTGTTCAGGCCGGTTTTTTTCAGCTTGTGGAAATTCGCATGACTGCTTTAGAGACTCCCGTTTTCTTCATTTGTTTAACAGGCGGCCCAAGTAGAGAGTACACATTAGAGCAACAGAAGAGAACAGAAACTTCTGTTTGGGAGCGCCTCTTTACATGACTCATTCCCAGAGTCCAGCTGTGTGGAGGGCAATGACCCTGAGCAATCAAGGTAATTTGGAAAGCAGAAAAATGATATCTCCTCCAGGCTAACTTGCTTGTCTCTTGCTGTCATAGCAGTGAACCACCACCCAAATGCCACAAATTGATGAAAAATTTGTGTAACCCCCTGACCCTATCAAAAAACATTTTTGTTTTTTTTTCTATGGAAAACTATCTTCTACTAGAATTTTGAAGGAATGTTATGAGAAGTTATTTTTAATAGTGAGCCTGCTGCTTAATATTTCTCATCACTGTGCAATTTCGTGTTATCTTGCTCCTATTTTAAGTATAATCTGTCCTTAACATCTTAGCGCAGCATAGTTGATCATACTGTTAAGGGCCAAGTAAAGGAGTAGAATGGAGGTGACTTTCTTAGAGAAAGAGAAAGGGCTTTATCCATGAGGCCTTTCCTGGAAGGACCCAGGGCTACTCCCAGAGTTCAGTCAAGGTCATTCATGTCTACTGTCCGCATGGCCATGGCCACCATGTTCTCCTAGGCCTCATAGTCTCCCTGCTGGACTGTGTGGGAACCTCCTGACCCCCATGTTGGTTATTAGTATCACACTAATCTTCCTTAAACATTTCTTTTTCCATTCTTCTCTCATGCCTAAAGTTATTCAGAGACTTTCTGTTGCTTGTAGGATCAAGTCCCAATCTCTTAGCCTTTACATGAGCTAACTAGTTCCTAATGGCATGCTGCCCTCAAGTACCATTGCCTTTTCATGAAAACTCTTTCTGGTCAGACTCACCATTTTCTTGACTCGCTGTTCAAACTAAGCTTCTCACCTCTGTCAACTTGTACTTCACCAATGCTATGTCTTTCTTCCTCCTGCCCACCTCACTCAGTCCCATCCAACCTTCCCACCTGTCCAAGGCCCTGCTTCTTCCTTAATCCTTCCCAACATCAGCAGACTCCGCATTTTTGGATTTTCACAGGTACTTTTTGTATGGTTAACATGCTGGTACTTCTTTTTTTAAATAAGATTTCTTGAGAGTCCTAATCCTTGTAACTACTTGCTAATTGATATTATTTTCAGAATGAGTATATCAAAGCATTTAAAATGGGTGGGAGAATATGGATCCAAGAAAGGACAAGGGAGACACAAAGGACTGGATAATTTTGTCTACAACATAAAGCTTTCCAAGTTAGCTGATGCTCTCTAAAGCGTTATCAAAATTTCCACTTTGGGAATTGCTGTGTGACAGTGCTCTGCTGCTGTGGTGTTGGGGCCACTTGCACATGGAGTCACAGTTCTTGTGTTTCAGGGACCTGTCATAACAAGAAAGAGACTTGGACTGGTTCATTTTTTCTAAAGCTGCAAAGAAATCAAGTCCATGACCATACATATTCACACATTTACTGAATCAGGCCCAGCTCAGAACTAAACAATGAGAATGAAAGTTAATCAGGGACTCCCATGGGTCTCACATATGGCAGTTTTGAATCTTTCTTTTTTAATATCATAACTGTTTTCCTTACTCATTTTCTTTGGTAGAATACACAACCGTAACAAATAGTGGCATTAGTATTGATGGAAATGAAAAAATCCTCGGAAACAGTTGAATATCTACAGAGACAAAATTAGGCAGGAAGGAAACGAAAGCAATTTCAGTATCTCTGTGTGCGGCATGCATACCTTTCCTGGCCAAGACCCCTGTATCAGGTCGTCGGGCTAGGTGACAGGTGCTTCCTTGACTAGCTCAGAAAACAAGTCCCGGGCCTCTTATGCTGTTGAGGTGAGTTATATCTGACACACAAACACCACAGCCTGCTCCCCTTTCTGTTCTCCCCAGAAGAGAGAAAAATGATCAAATCACTGAGCAAAGAGTCAGAGAAAGCATTGAGCCTTTTCTTGATTCAGGGGATTTAAAGTAAAAACACGTCTTGACATTGTAAAGTAGGGTTATTCCCCCTTTATTGAATTTTTGTGGAAAAACCAAACTGTAATGGAAAACAAGCAATCATACAGGATAGGATATCATGCCCCAGGACTTCGGTCACCTTGGGAGAACATCACTACTGTAGTGCAGAGAAACTTTTTATTTTCATACTAGTTAACAAGTAGTGTTAAGCATGATTAAAGTCAGATTTTTAAAACTTATCTGGCAACTTTTATTAAGGATTAAAACTATAGCTCTGGGTGGTGTCGCTCAGTGTATTGAATGCTGGCCTGTGAACCAAAGGGTCACAGGTTCAATTACTACTCAGGGCACATGCCTGGGTTGCGGGCCAGGTCCCCAGTTGGAGGTGGGTGAGAGGCAATCACACACTGATGTCTTTCTCTTCCTCTTTCTACCTCCTTTCCTCTCTCACTCTCTCTCTAAAAATAAATGAATAAAAATCTCTTAAAAACTTTTTAGAAAGAGAACGAAAATATGTAAGACACTTGCTCCAGGAAACTGGTCTGACGTTTTAATAGCATTGCCTCAGCAAGAGCAGGCGACATCCAGAAACTTAGATTCATAGAAAGTCAATCAAGAATTCATCCAAAATGAAGTGCCTGATTCTGAGTGATGGGGAGGTTTCTGTGTCATATGTAGCTTCTACATTTGACATAAAAGTTCTTATTAAAAAGTAACTAAACTACTTCTCAGTTGCTTTAATTAAGCAGAGTTATCTAAAGTGCTTTTTAGAAGAGACCATCAGGAAAGGACTGGAAAGTAGTCATTATGACTCATCAGCCACTGGAGTTGGGGTAACCAACATTGTCTGTGAGGGACTTCAGAGCCCCAGGGACTTTTTAGCTGACTCCAATTCCTTCCATTGTTTGAAGCTGTCCTCTGGAAAGGACACAGTGAGTTAACGTGCTCCAGAACAGATCAAATGTACTGCCAGCTGGTAGTTTACTCTTATACAGGAAGGCTGCTTTTCTTACACACCAGTCTTTGTTGTGCCAAAGAGAAATGCATAAAAGCCTATAAGAAAGCCTTCAGTTCTTTATGTCTGGCAAAATTGTCAGTACAATGTGCCTTGAGGATATACCCACCTTGCTTGCTTCACAGGGTTGTAGTGAAAGAATAAGATCATACTGTAATAACTGCCCCCCTCACTGCATTGTTTATGAAGAACTTACATATACACTTTCTCAGTTGAACGTCACAAAACAGTGGGAGGCAGGCAAGGCAGATATTATCTCTTAAGAGGGGTGACCCTGCTTCTGCAGTGTATGTCCGGCTTTTGCTGTAGGAAGACTGAGTTTTTGTGTTGTATTTTCAAGGATTTTTGTATGGTCCAAGACTGTTTACTGCTGCAGTGTTTATTATAAGGACAAGTTGGAACCTAACTGAATGTTTATTCATGAAGGACTGATTAAACTATGGTCCTGGCCTAAGTGGAATACCATGCAGCCACTAGAAATTTGGGTCTTACAGATGAATTCATGAGTGTTGATGATATGTATTGATGAATAAAATTATTCATAATACATTTAAGCCAGTAAACTATGCAAGATGATCGATTTGTGATAAGAACATGCACCTCAAAAGAGTGCTTATTGTTGCACTCTGACAATATGTGTGATGGCGATTTTCTTTCTCATTCTCATCTATCACTTCCAGTTTTAATGTCAATGAGCATTGGCAATATACTACTCAACGTTTTCAACCAGATTAACTTTTATAATAATAATTAATGGAACAGCTATGGCTCTACCCCCAGGCCTCCTGGGGAAGGCGATCCCCACATGTATAGGTTTATCAGCCATGGTCCTGGGTTCAGCCAGATGGTGGAAATGCAGAGTGTGAATTAAGGCACAGTTTACAGTGGTTGAAACAGGGAAGGGGAGCAAACGAGGGTGACAAGGTACCCAGACACCAGGAACAGTGTGAAGCCACAAGCACCTCCAGGGCAAAAGGACAGGAAGAGGAAGTAGTTACAAGAGCACAGGGTCTAGTGCTGTGCAGGAGGGGTCCCCTCTATGAAAGCTGTGGTCTCAAAGGGTCAGAGCCCTTGTCAGGCACCAGTGGAGCTGGGAAGAAACACTTTGACCCCTTTTGTTCTGCCTTCTTATTTCCTGCTGGTGCCTCCTGTTGACCAAGCCCAACTGGAAGCTCACTGGCAAGGGTGTGGAAATAAACTGTCCACAGAAGTTAGCCCCCTGGTGCAGAGAACCAGGCACAGAAGGACAGGAAATGGGTTTGACGATGGGAATGAGCAGCAAACACAGGTGGCAGAGTGCTCGGTGCCAGTTCCCTGGAGAGAAGGGGTGTCTCTTAGTGAGGAAACTGAAACAGAACAGAAGAGCCTGCTGGGGCAAGATGAGGTGAGTGATTTGATTTTTCTGCCCATGCTCAGAGCTTCAAAAGCATGGGAATGGGACCACAGATCACTTGGTCCAAAGTGAGCACAGAAATTCTTTGTGGAATGTTATACAGAGATAAAATTGTGCATTTTTGGATACTAATAATATCATTTCTGCTGCCTGGGAGGTGGGGGGGGGAAGGGACCTGCTGGGGAAAAGAATACCCAAGTCACCCAAATATCCTGTTTCCCCATCTGTATTCCCATATCCTCATCTATTTCAGTGTCCTCATCACCTGCTCCAAATATGAGTGGAACAGGAACAAGAGTAATTGTGGCAGCTCACATTTATCAAGCACTTACTAGGTGGCCAGCACTACATGCTATATAGCACTAAACATGATTAACTCAATTTAAGTCTTGCAACAACCCTATGAAGGAGGTAACTAACATTGCTTGTCACTCTACTGAGCAGCCAAGAACATGAATAATGGAGCCGGGCCACTGGGGTTTGAATGAAGTTGCTGCCATTTCCCAGCTGTGTGACTCAGTTTCCTCATCTGCAAAATGGGGACAATAGTAGTGTCTGCTTCCTGGGATCAGTATGAAGAATGAATGAATATATGAGTAAAGGGTTCTGAACTAGGCTTCTCACACATAGCAAGCAGTCAGTAAATGTTTGCTGCAATGGCATACTACTTGGCTGTAAAAAAGGAAATCTTACCCTTTGCAACTGCATGAATGGACCTAGAGCACATTATGCTAAGTGAAAGGAGCCAGTCCAAGAAAGACAAATACTGTATGATTTCAGTCATATGTGGAATCTAATGAACAATCTGAACTTACAAGCAGAATAGAGACAGACAAAGAACAGGCTGACATTTGTTGACAGTGGTGGGGGTGGGCTAAGTGGGGGAATAGATTGAGCAAAAATAAACCAACTCATGGATGGACAAGACTATGGTGATTGCTGGGAGGCTGGAGGATGAGGAATGGAGGAGGTGGAGGAAGGTATAGGGGGATAAATGGTGATGGATGTAGACTTGACTGGGGATGGTGATCACACCATACAGTGTACAGCTGATGTATTGTAGAATTGTGTACCTGAAACCTAGAGAATTTTGATTACTATTGTTACCCCAATAAATTCAGTAGAAGGAAAAAAATAATAAATGTTTGTTGCTATTGTCCTCAATTCCCACATCAGGAAACTGAGGCACCAAGAGGTCAAGGTAGGCGCCTTGCGTCACAGAGCAGAGAGGCAGCAGAGTTGGGTCTCTAACCAGGAAGTGGGGTTCCAGTGCTATGCCATGGGGCCCACTCTTTCCCTTCCCACTACCTTGACGCATGGTGAGGGGGCTGGATCACTTCTCCTGGTTTGAAGGTGATCCACTGCCTGACAGCTGAACAGGTAAAACATGCCCCTTACATTTTGGAACACCCTTCTCATTGTGCATGTGATAGTCTGAAGATATCCCATCCTTCCTTCAAATCTTCTTCCTCCAGGGTCACTTCCTACAGGTATATAGATCCTTCAGATAAGGGTGTGTGAGTAGTTGCTTCTCATATGTCTTGATATCAGACAGAATGGAGAGCAGAGTTGTTGGAATTTGGGGGCCAGGATCAGTGAGGTGAGTCCTTAGTTTCCAAAATGTGCACTGTGTAGAGCCATGGCAAATGTGTGCTCTATTCAGCTGAGCTGCCCACTCTGGGCCAAAGAAGAGGATGGGGCCAACTCCCTACTTGCATGGAGGTTGCCATGACATTGCCATCATCAGTGCATCTACCAACCTGAGTACTAACCTGAGAAGGGTCAGGAGCAGTCACCTGAGCAAGGTAAGAAGAAGGAAGGTATAAGAGAAGCAAACAGTAATAGAAAAATACAATAAAGTTATTAAATAAAAAATAAATATATCAAAAAAGAAAGAAAGAAAGAGCAAGCCAGCATAGTGTATCAAGGTACCCGACGGAGCTCAGATCAGAATTCACACGATCCCTTGGGCTCTTCATTTCACTTCTTGGAAACTAGCTTATGTGCATCTCTTTCTTGACTTTCTCTTAAACAGTGGCTTTATAACTAGATTTTTCATCAGCCTAATCTTTCATTTTGCCATGAAATATGATCAATTACCACCTACAACAAAACGTGCTCAGAGCGGTGCCACCAGCAAGTCAATGGGCCCCAATGGAATGTCCATGGCTTGTTGAAAACACAACAATGAAATGGCCATTCAACAAATCCTGTTTCTTTTTTGGAAGATGGGGCCTGTTTAATACTCATGAAAAAATTTAATATAAACCCAATACCATGTCTTCACTTTTACAGGTGCCTAGTAACGGAAGTCATCGAGATTGCCTAATGTTCATAAAAACCAAACTCCTCCAAACACATGCACAAATGAAAAGTGTATAGTTTAAGTTTGCACAGCTTTATTACTTTATCTTTATAAAGTTGCAAACGAAAGGGGTCATTTAGTCAATTATAGCAGCTTGATACTGAGCTGGTCACAGAAGCTGCCTAGCAAGCATCCTTTGCTGGGCCTGGCACCTGGCCTGGTGAGAGTAGCAGGAGATACAGAAATGGTTTTGGACTGTTTCCTCAGATGTCAAGTGGAGGGGTTGGTCTAACCTTAAGATACTTTCTAAAGTTTCTTCCAACTTCAAATGTATATTTTTCTTACTAGTTCTGGACCTGAGAACTTTAAAACGTGTGCTGAGCTCTGTTCTGAGATATTAATTAACCCTGAGATTGTTTCTTAGCTTTAAACCAAATGTGGGGTCATCAAGAGCTGAATGGCAGAGTGGGGAGCGTGGATGGGAGCTGAACATTTGCTGGATCATAGGATGATTTTCTGGTGATCAGAACATGTGCCCTCTTTGGGCAGAAGTGTCTCTCAGGCATGCAGCTTAGTGAGTCAACATTTATTCCTGGGCATCAAGGAGAGGCACCGCGTCCTCTGGGCAGGTGTGGCTTGTGCCAGGTGCTCTGCTTCATGAATGGAGTCCACACCTAGTCCTCAGCCAAGTCTTCTGTACAGGGTATCACCCGCATAATCTACCAGAGACAATTGCAATGTGCATTGCATCTGTGAATAGAATCTATTGTACAATACCTAAGCAGGAATCTGATATTTTGTGTTCTCCAAATTCCTTTTTACCTAAAAATGAGCAAGCAAGCAAACACAGAACACCTTTGGTGCTAATGTGAGTAGAGATTGCTGGAATTACAACACATGGACCTCTCACTCGGCAGGAGTAGATATGTTTTGTGACTAGAGATCGGATGTGTCTTAGCCTGGATTCTCTCAGAAAGCAGAGCCTGGTTTGAAAGAAGGACGAGGCAGGTGGTTTATTTGAGGAAATGCAGACACCAGGAATAGGAGACAAAGATGTCAAACAAAGTGGGGGAGCAAATTAAGGTGATTTATTGAGCTGGTCCCTAGCGTGGTCAAATGGGGCTCCATCTTGCTTGGACCTTTGAGACTATGCTCTCCAGGGCATACTGCTTCAACTGCCTCAACTACTAGAGGACAGTGGCAGACATATGATGTCAGGGTCATAAAAGGCCATGTAGCTTCTTCCTTGTTTGGGACACTTCTCAAGGTCTTTCAACTATTCTGAAGCTGCCGCACTGTGAAGAAATCCCAGCTATGTGGTGAGGCCACATGTTAGTGTTACAAATTGACAGTCCTCACTAACCCAAGCCTTCAGGTCATGAGGGCTAAGCACGACCTGGAAATACAGGTGAAGATGATGCCATAAGATTCCTGTCCAGTGGAATCACCTTCAGCCATCTGAGTTTCCCCACCTAAGGCTCCAACCAGCCTTTCTCTACTGAGGTTCCTGAGCCACAGAAGACAGAAAATGGTTTGAGGGATTATTTTCTCAGTTCTCTCCAGTATGGTACAAAACTAATACCATTCTAGATACACTGGAGAGAAACTGGTCCATTACATACAAATGGATGTCTTAGGGCATTAGGGCTTAATTCTGTCATAGAACCTCTGTTTAGAAAAGATGGCAGAAACAGAACTAGAGAGACAAGACACTCCTGGTGTGTCCCATTCAAATCCCTGACCCACAGAATCCGTGAACATAACACGGTGGTTGTTTTGCATTACTAAGTTTTGGGGTGATTTGTTATGAAGCAACAGAAAAGTGTGATACAGTACAAGATCTAACATCGTGTTCTTTACCTGCAAGTTGTTGTGCTAGCACCTTCCAGATCATGGAACTCCTAAAAATGTTACCAATGGGGCAGAATGGGAGATCTTTGTGGGGTTTCATTTCTCTGACAGAGAACTTGCTGTCTCTATTAACTTGCTACTTCTATTTGTATAAAGTCATCAATATACTGTTCCAGCATGCCTATGAAATATCAAGGCAATTAAGATGCCTGCGGACTATTTTATGACATTCCACAAGAGGCCTCGCATAGCCTTAAGCAAGACTATGAATGTGCACTCATGTCCTTCCCACTTAAATGAGACCTGCTTTTGATCCTGTTTATTGAGGAGGGGTTGGAAAGAACATAGTCACCAGATCAATAGCAACATGCAGAGTGCCAGAGGCTGTGCTGATCTGTTTTATGAAGATATCACATCTAGCTCAGCAGCTGAGATTGAGGCTCCCACTTGGTTAAGTTTATGGTAGTCCATTATCATCCACCATGATCTGTCGGTTTATTTTTTCAAGGGCCATACAGGTGAAGAATATAGGAATTTAATGGAGATCATCATCCCCCTGTATTTTGTCCCTGAGAGTGGTACCAGTTGTCTTACAGGATGCAGTGTTGACTTTGGTTTACTCTCTTGGGTGGTGGGAATGAGATTGGATAATTATAGAGGCTTCCACTTGGCCTTCCTACCCTAATGGCTCTTACTATGTCAGGGAACCAGTGGGAAGATTCTGCCAGCTACTTTGTTTATCTCTTCATATTATGCATTTGGGGAATGGGTGAACTAACTACAAGGTGAGTCTGTGGACCTATTGGATATACTTTGAGGTGTACTTGTGCCAGCTTTCAATTTTTTTCCTTATTTCTATGAGTGAAGTACCCTACCACTCCAGTTGGCTGTCCATTTGTCTTATTACTAGGGACAGTCTGGCCTTTTAGCCATGGCACAGATATCTCAGAACCAAAGTATCTTCCAGCCTTGGTGCCCATATAGTAATCACATAAAGCTTTCACTGTCACTTAAGAATTGCCACATAGCCTTTGACATTCCCGTATCCTATCCTCATGACAGGTGGCTAAGGAGCCCAGAACCATGGCAGCATCTCCTCCAATCAACCTCAGTTTATGGGGGACAACCACATGGGAGTTTCTCAAAAGATACCAATGCTTTCTTCAACAGTAAATTTCTTATTGCTTTAATCACAGGAATGTTGTCCGGGACTTTCTGGGGAATCTAGACAGATGAAGAGTTCTCTGATCTCACTAACAAATCCCCCCAACCTTTCTTTGATATCTGCCAAGGTCATTCTAGCAATTCTACCTTATTTACGATAATCCAGTCTTATAGCCAAGTTCA